>WBNM01038427.1:0-43254 GCA_013399055.1 Ramphastos sulfuratus
GCTCTGTCAACCTGTTCCCACAGAGGAGGCACTCCCCAGCCCTCTGGTTATCTTCACAGTTCTCCTCTGGACCATCATCACGTTCAACCCTTAACCCAGCACTGCCAGGGCACCACTAAACCATGTCCCTCATCACCACACCTATATGCTTCTAAACCACTCCAGGGATGGGAACTCCACCACTGGGTGGAGCAGTGTGTGGGGCTGCATTATTGCTGATCCAAGGCAGGATGCTGTTGGCCTTCTTGGCCACCTGGGCACGCACTGGCTGTTGACCAACACTCGAAGGTCCTTGCCTGCCAGGCTGCTTTCCAGACATTCCTCCCCAAGCCTGGAGCATTATATGAGGGTGCACCTTCCTGCACTGACTTTCCCCTCTATTTCTCACCCTACCTGACCCCCACAGGTACAGCAGGTCTGGACCACAGCCTCTCTCTTGTGCCATGGGGCCAGACAGGTTGCCATGCCCAGGATTTAAGCCCTGGCTCTTCCAGCATGACACTGGAGCTGGGTGGGTGTGTGGCCCCACAAGGTGCAGTCTTGTTCCCATTCCGTTTCTACACTCCTCAGGGACAGGGAGTCAGAAATCCCTGCCCTGAGCCCAGGCAAGCAGGATTTTACTCCAAGGTACTGCTCCTTCTCTGCATCTTCCAGCAATATTTGTGTTGTTAAGAGTCGGACTCAATGATCTTGAAGGCCTTTTGCAATCTAAATGATTCTTTGATTACTTTGCTGGAATTAATTTGTTCATCTTAGGTATCCACACGAAACATCACTCCCTGAATCCATTTGGAATTCAAACAGGGGAAAGGATTGTGAGCAGTCTGTGATTATATCCCAGTCACAGAGCATTAAAGGACTCATCAGCTCAAATGTTTTTTTTTTCCTCCTGGAAGAGGAGACTGCACAAATGGGCCCTTGGAAGGATGGAGTGGGTGGTAAACAAGGGGACCACAAGGCTCAGGGGAGAGAAGCACTGAGAAGATGCCTGCAAGCCTGGGCAGGAGGAGGATTACACCATGCCCCTTCTCTAGCTACGATTGCAAGACCAAGTTTATTTAAGCTGCTTTAGCTATTCAAATCCTTCTTGTACAGAAGCCTCATTACACTAATTGGAAAGACAAGACAACCTGACTATTAGTTCTTTGCTGTAATTACAGTTCAAACTCAACTCTGGAGGCTCCACATTTAAGCCAGACTTCCCAGGGGACAGTTTCCCAAGGAGGCTGTACACACGTGGCAGTGGCCAGCTCCATAGGGGACACTGAGTCCCTTGCTCTCATTCTTCAGCAGCTTCCTGGAGGATTTCTACCTGCACTTAGTCTCCTCTGTTTTCTCTCTTAATCAAAACTCAGGAAGTCAGGTAGAGCTGGCACAGAGAAAGGGGAGCAAATTGGTTCCTGAATTTCCACACATGCCTCTCAGTAGAGGAGAAGGTACTGCAGTTGTAGGGTTACTATGGGCTCTGGCAGAGAAGACCCTCCTCCTGTCTCAATGACTCCAGCACAGGGCATCTCTCAGCGAGGCTGCAGACTGAACTCATCAACACAAGCAACACAACCAGCAATTTAACTTTTTGCATTGATTTCCAAATCAAACACTGCTGCCTAACCTGGGAAGGGATTCTGCTACTCTGCTCGGACCCCACCTGCAGTGCTGGGTCCTCAGGACAGGAGAGACACAGAACTGCTGGAGCAGGTCCAGAGGAGGCCATAAAATTGATCTCTGCTATGAAGACAGGCTGAGAGAGATGGGGTTGCTCACCCTGGAGAAGCAAAGGGTTCAAGGAAACCTTAATGAGACCCTTCCCACTGCCCAGGGGCACAGATCACCCATGCTGGCTTAAAACCAAACTGGTAACTGAGCTGCAGCTGCAGGCAGGGTAAGTTAGAAGAGACAGAAGAGATGCAAGAAGCTGTTTCAAATAACACTGTGTGATGCCTGCTTCAGACCTACACAACAGCCAGCACAGACTCTTGTCAGGAACACAGCTCAAGTTTTGCACGGACACAAACGGAAGAGGGCTTGGTGCTCCCAGCTATTCTCATTGACATACCTGGTTTTCAGATGTGAACAACAGCAGTATGCAAAACCCCTGCAGTCACAGAATGGCTTTGGTTGGAAGAGGCCTTTAAGATCATCAAGTCCAACCATTAGCCCTGCACTGCCAAGTCACCACTAAACCAGGTCCCTCCATCACTTCTCACTTGTGCTCTAGACCTTTCACCAGGTCACACTCCAGCACTTCAATGTGAGGGTTTACCACGTCATCATGAAGTGAGGGGCCCAAAACTGAACCAAATATTCAAAGTGTGGCCCCACCAGCGCCCAGTACAGGGGGACGACCCCAGCCCTACTCTTGCTGGCCACGCTACTGCTGATCCAAGCTACGATGCTGTTGGCCTTCTTGGCCACCTGGGCACACGGCTTGCTCATCTTCAGTCAGCTGTCAACCAAAACCCTCAGATTCTTTTCTGTCAGGCAGTTTCCAGCCACTCTTCCCCAAGCCTGGAGAGTTCATGGGGTTGTTGTGATGCACTTGGCCTTGTTAAACCTCATCCCATCAAGGCCCCAGCTTGGCCAGATCCTTTGTAGATCCTCCCAACCCTCCAGCAGATCAACACCCTCACCTAACTCAGTATCATCTACAAACTGATTGATCCCCTCGTCCAGATCATTGGTACTGAGAGCAGAGCAGCCAAGCCGGAAGCCCAGGAGCTGGTTTTACCTACCACGACCACTCCATAGTGGATGTGTGCCAGGGTGAGGAAGGCAGTTAACAAGTAGAGCAGGAGGGTTTCGCTGCCGGGCACGAGGCCGGACACCACCAGCAGCAGCACGGTCGCGATGGGCAGCAGCATCCAGTTGAGCGGCTGGCAGCGGGTGCTGCTCATCTGACAGACGATCAGCTGGCACTGAGGGGAGACAGAGCTGTCAGAGCTGGCACCTCGCAGCCTGTGCCAGCTCTGCAAGCCCAGAGCAG
The DNA here is from genome assembly GCA_013399055.1 of Ramphastos sulfuratus. Taxonomy (NCBI): domain Eukaryota; kingdom Metazoa; phylum Chordata; class Aves; order Piciformes; family Ramphastidae; genus Ramphastos; species Ramphastos sulfuratus. Next base: position 2,984 of record WBNM01038427.1, read on the forward strand.
GCAGGATGGTCACACACACACAGGCTGCCCACACCTACGACTACCATCCCAGAACCCCAGCATGGTGGGAGTTGGAAGGAACCTGTGGGGATCATCTAGTCCAACACCCTCTCCAGCTAAAGAGAGTCACCCGAAGCAGGTTGCCCAGGATCACAGCATCCGAATAGGTGTGGAACCTCCCAAAGGTTCCTCTGAGGGAGCCTGGTCCAGGGCTCCAGAACCTTCAGAGGAAAGAAGTATTTCCTTATGTCCAGGTGGAATCTACTGGGATCCAGTTTGTGCCAGGTGGCCTTTGTCCTGCCACTGGACACCACTGAAGAGTCTGGTCCCTGCCATGGTCACATTCTCCCTCCTCTCCCAAGCAATCAGGCAGGCTTCACACTTCCCAGGGCATGAACTGGAGAGTAAAGCAAACCCCACTCACAGAAATGTTAGCGAAGGCTGTTCCAACCATGAAATAGAAGAGCCTGGGATGGACCTCCAGGATGTCTGTCGGGGACATGAAGATCCACGTGGTGCAGAGCAGGAAGAGCAACACTGGGGATACCAGTGGCAACATGATTTCATACACTGAGTGGTGCTTCAAGGTGTTGTTTTTATGGGCCCTGAAAGGGAAGCAAAGACATGAGAATGCCTCAAACCACAGCTGAGCAATACCTGGTCCCTGCAACCAGGAGAGGGCTGGCAGAACCTCATCGGCCATTCCACCACCCAAAGCTGCTGATGGCAGTAATAACAAGGGTCAGAGGAGGAGTTGCTGACACCCTGCCAGGCTGTGCTGCCATTCAATGAGAGCTGGACAAGCTGGGGAGTTGGGGGGAGTGGGACTTTGTGAAGCTCGATAAGGGCAAGTGAACAGTCCTGCCTCTGGGAAGGAATAATACCCTGCACCAGGACAGGTTAGGGACTGACCTGCTGGAAAGCAGGCCTGCAGAAAGGGAGCTGAGAGTGCTGGTGGTCAAGTTTCTTATGAGTCAGCAATGTGATGTCGTGGCCAAGGAGGCCAATGGTTTTCTGCAGTGCAGTCCAAAAGGTGTGGCCAGCAGGTCAAGGGAGGTTCTCCTTTCCCTTTCCACTCTGCCCTAGGCAGGCCACCTCTGGAGTCCTGGGACCAGCTCTGGTCTCCCCAGTTCAAGAGAGAGAAGGAACTACTGGAGAGTCCATCAGAGGCTACAAAGATGCTGAAGGGACTGAAGCATCAATCTGAGGAGGAGAGGTTGAGAGACCTGGAGCTGTTTAGCCTGGAGAAGAGCAGACTGAGAGGGGATCTTCTTAATGCTGATCAGTATTAAAAGGGCGGGGGGCAGGAGGATGGAGCCAGACTCTTTCCAGTGGTGCCCAGCAACTGGACAAGGGGCAATGGGCATGAACTGGAACCCAGGAAATTACATCTGAAATTGAGGAGGAAATAGTCTCCTGCAAGGGTGCTGTTGTGGAGGATGTGGAGTCTGTTCTCTGCAGAAATTCCAAACCTACTCTCAGTGACACTGCTTTAGCAGGGGGGTTGGACTAGATGATCCTTTGACTCCCTTCCACACTGGAATTTAATACTGAAGATGCTAACCCAAAAAACATCCAAGTTACAGAGACACCCACCCAACAGTCTTGCCCTCACAGTAGCTACCAACAAGCCAAGCCTCCAAAACCTGGGGTCCCTCCTGCAAGACCCTGCTGAGCAGGTTGCCAGCCAGTTCCTCCCAGTGCAGCCTGCAAACTCAGACCTTCAGTCCCACTGGATGAAAGTCCCTGTGGCCACTTTGCCACAATGAAGAGAGGAAACTACAAAGGAAACTGAGTTCTAAGAGGCTTTTGAAGATCTTTAGTGCAGGCAGAGAGTTCTGATGGAGAAACTTACTTGTAAAAGTTGTAGAGGCTCATGGGCAGCGTTACAGTGAGTGCACAAGCTGGAAGAGAAGGAGACAGGTTACTGCCTCGCCACAGGAGGAGACCATCACGTGCACTTCACCAAAGGGCAGCTGGTTGTATCTCATTTAAGTTGCTCACAACAAAAACAGCTCTGAGGTGCACCAAGAATAGCTCAGGACCCTTAAAAGGTGCTCAGCTCTGGTCCGAGAGCTGTAATTACAAGGCCTGCTATAAATTAAATCCATTTCAGTTTCAATAGGTTGCCTTAAGGAGCCCCACATCATCCTTTAAATAAAGTTTAATTACAACACTGCCTTTAATGAGACACGAGGGCTCCACAGGTGACAGATTTCTTTCAGTCTTCATCATAAAGAATTTATTTGCTGTTTCTCCCTCTGTGAGTAAACATTCTGAGTTCCCAAAACAAAAAAGTCCTGTATCATTTGTCGAGTTTAATGACAAGAGTCCTAAACAACTCTGAAATTCTAGACCTCAGCAGGGAACATCATCCACTACACTCAGACCCCTCAGAGCCTAGGACAATGCCTTCCACGTTCACCCAGCAGTGGGCATGTGAAGGGAGCTGTTAATATCCCTGCTTTGGATAACCCATCCCCTATCCAAGTGCCCAAAATCCTGGCATTCTGCTCTATTTTTCGTGGAGGAAAAGTGCATTTATTAGTCATATGTTAAGTGATATGTTTGCCAAAGGCAAGCTCAGAAGATCCACCTGGTTAAGAGAAGTGCAAGCATTAGCTTTAAAACGACTCAAGACATTAAGTAGCTACAATTAATGCCTAAAGAAAGGGACACGGAGAAATAAACTGAGCAGGAACTTCTGAATAAGCCAAATTTCATTAAGCAAAGACATTCATTAAGCCAAAGTCACTCCAGGAGGACCCAGAAAATTACAGGCCAGTCAGCCTCACCTCCATCCCTGGAAAGGTGATGGAACAGCTCATCTTGGAGGTGATCTCTAAGCATGTGGAGGAAAAGAAGGTTATGAGGAATAGTCAGCATGGATTCATTCAGGGGAAATCATGCCTGACCAATGGGACAGCCCTCTAGGATAGTGTGACCAGCTGGGTATATGAGGGAAGAGTGGTTTATGGTGCCTGTCTCGACTTCAGCAAGGCTTTGGATGCTTGTTCCCCAGAACTTCCTCCTAGGGAAGCTTAGGAAGTGTGGGTTAGATGAGTGGGCAGTGAGGTGGATTGAGAACTGGCTGAAGGACAGAGCTCAGAGGGCTGTGATGATCAGCACAGACTCTGGCTATATGCCTGTATCTCATGGTGTCCCTGCAGGCCAGGGCTGGGTCCAGTCTTGTTCAGCATCTTCATCAACAAGCTGGATGAAAGGACAGAGTGGACCCTCAGCAAGTTCACTGAAGGTACAAAGCTGGGAGGAGTGGCTGACAGCCCATCAGGATGTGCTACCATCCAGTGAGACCTGGACAGGCTGCAGAGCTGGGTGGAGGGGAACCCCATGAAGTTCAGCAAGGGCAAGTGTAGGGTCCTGCCCCTGAGGAGGAATAACCCCCTGCATCAGGACAGGTTAGGGGCTGACCTGCTTGAAAGGAGCTCTGTGGGGAAGGACCTGGGAATGCTGGTGGACAAGCTGCCCATGAGCCAGCAGAGTGCTCCTGTGACCAAGAAGGCCAAATGGTCTCCTGGTGGGCATTAAGCAGAGTGTGGCCAGCAGGTTCAGGGAGGTTCTGTGATTCTGTGAAGACAGCTCTCCCCACCTAAGCCTCACCTGCATTACTGCCCCCCCTGCAGTGGCTTGTTCTGACTAAGCACTGAAGAGAATAGCTGGGCTTTTCATTTCATTTTATGGAGCTTTTTTCAGATGGGTGGATGGAGGTCAGGATCTCCAAACAGCAGTGCTTTTCCCCACCTTTGTGGCTGTAACCTCCCTCTCACAACAGACCCTAGATCCCACACAGTATTTGGTCTTTGGGTCCTGCCCTGTCTGTGTTGCAGGGCAAGACAAAGCCCAAGTGCTGAGAGGGGTGCCACCAGTCCCCAGGACAAAGCCCAAGTGCTGAGAGGGGTGCTACCAGTCCCCAAGACAAAGCCCAAGTGCTGAGAGGGGTGCCACCAGTCCCCAAGACAAAGCCCAAGTGCTGAGAGGGGTGCCACCAGTCCCCAAGACAAAGCCCAAGTGCTGAGAGGGGTGCTACCAGTCCCCAGCATCCACCAGCACACTGGGCTGGATTTTATCCTCTAAAACCTCCACAGCTCTTGCTGGAAACAAACTTCTTCCTCTGGGCAACACAAGCCTCAACTCTCAGGTAGCACAGTTTATTTGGAGGAGACATTTTTATCACTCACAGGTCCCAGGCAGGATGGAGTCACTCATTTAGCATCCAAGGGCTGGTGCTGGGCTCCAGCTGCCTCCCAGCACCCTGGCACACCCAGCCCTGAGCACCAGCCACAACCCTCAGCCACTCTCATCTGCTGCTCCAGGCAAGGAACTATTCTTTGTCTGTCCACACACACCCTAAGCCCCAGGTAAGCAGTCCTGAGGCTGATCCTCCAAGCAGCAGTGTGTGCCTGTACCCTCAGATTGGCACAAAAATGTGCCTGAGGTATGAGCACAGGGCTCCAGCTCCTTGGTTTTGAGGTCAGCTCAGAGCCAGGCACATCAGAGTTAACTTCTCCAGAGTAACTATGCAGAAGGCAACAACAGTTTGAAATCCTGGGAAAGGGCAGGCTGCAAGAACACCCTCAATTAAGTCACTTCATTACCAGCCCACAGGAGCTTTCATCAGAGCAAATAGAACAGTGTTATCATATCATTAAAACATTGGGGGTTATTTAAAAGGTGGAGTTTAAAAGACAGGCTTCAACATGGAGTTTCTTACCAATAATCATTGCAGTGAATAGGTCTCTATATAAGAAATTAAACAGGAAAGGTGCATACCAGGCCTCAACTCCCACAATGGATGTCACTATGTAGACAATTGAAATGGTCTGAAAGAGAGCACAAGACAAGCAGGTGTGAGCAATAAGGCAGGGCAGACTGGCAGCACCTAAACCAGACAGCTTGAAAAGGGTACTTTGAGCTACATCATGTTCAGTTCTTCTCACTGGAGAAGGAGAAAACCCAAAAAATTCCACAAACATCCCATCTCACGAGACCTGGTCTAGTAAATGTAGCAGCTGAGCTCTTGAGAATACCATCAAGAGCTGCTCCTCAAAGCAGGAGCAGATGCTTGTGTGAACCTCATGATGTTTAGCCTGGTGAAGAGGAGGCTCAGGGGAGACCTTATTGCTGTCTACAACTACCTGAAGGGTGGTTGTNCATTTGGGCAAGTCCAGGGGAGGCCACAAATATGGTGTGAGGGCTGGAACCCCTCTACTGTAAGGACAGGCTAAGTGAGTTGGGGTTGTTCAGCCTGGAGAAGGCTCCAGGGAGGCCTTACTGCAGTCTTTCAGCACTTAAAGGGGCCAAGAGGAAAGCTGAGGACAGACTTTTTATCAGGGCCTGTTGTGATAGGACAAGGGGTGATGGTTTTAAACTAGAAGAGGGGAGATTCAGACTAGATAGAAGAAATTTTCCACTAAGGGGTCAGAGACTGGTACAGATTGCCCCAAGAGGTGGCAGATGCCTCCATCCCTGAAACAATTCCAGCAACCTGCTCTAATTGAAGATGTCCCTGTTTGCTGCAGAGGTTGGACTAGATGACCTTGAAAGGTTCCTTCCCACCCAAACCATCCTGTCAGTCTATGACTCTGTGACAAAGCAGAACTGTGTGCTGTATAGTGAGACTGGGCTCTGGCTAGGAAGGACAGCAGTAGGCAGTAAAGGTGAATTTTACCACCCAGAGCTTGCTCCCAGCTCTGATGGGCTGCTCACAAAGAGCATCCTCCAGAGAAGTCCTTAGCAAGAGATGGATTTGACAATAGACCAAAGGGTCTGTAACCACCCCCAGTCTCAAAACTGACTGCCCACTTTCCTGGTACTGAGGGGCACCTCCCTGGAACCTTTGCTGCAGCCACAGCATTTAACATGCCACTTAATTACTCTGTTGCATTCTGGGACACGTCCTGCTAGAGTCAAAAGGCACCACCACACTTGAAAGTATCCACATTGGTGTAACAGAGATTCCAAACCTGCCTGGACAGGATCCTGGGCAACTGCTGTGGGTGACCCTGCTTTATGAGGGCAGCTGGACTAGATGATCCCCAGAGGTCCCTTCCAACCCCCACCACTCTGGGATTCTGGGATTTAATGGGTTTGAACAGTTTGACTTTACTGCCAGATGACCTCATCTCATTAAAGCAATTAAAGCTGAAAGCCATGCAAGCAGTCTTGGAAAACTCTCCTCCTCCACCATGCCTGGAGACAGGCTGAAGACACCCACCTCCACAAAGCATTGATTTACAAGGCTTTGCAGGACTAGGGCAGGGATCATACCCCTGTAGTGAGCACTGCCGAAGCAACACCTCAAATCCTGGGTTCAGTTTTCTGCCTGTCACTTCAAGGACAATGAGGTGCTGGAGCACATCCAAAGAAGGGACATGAAGCTGCTGAAGGGTCTAGAGCACAAGGCTTGCAAAGAGGGGTTCAGGGATCTAGGGGTTGTTTAGCCTGGAAAAAAAGAGGCTCAGGAGAGATATTCTCTCTCTTTACAACTCCTTGAAAGGAAGCTGAAGCCAGGTAGGGGTTGGTCCCTTCTCCCAAGGAACAACAGGAAATCACCTCAAGTTGTTCCAGGGGAGATTTTGCTTGGACATAAGGAACAATTTTTTTCATGGAAAGTGTCGTCAAGCCCTGAACAGGCTGCCCAGGGCAGTGGTGGAATCCCCATCCCTGGAGAGGTTTAAAAGCTGTGTAGATATGGCACTGAAGGACATGGTTTAGTGGTGACCTGGCAGTGGTGAGTTAAGGGTTGGACTTGATGATCCTAAAGATCTCTTCCAACCAAAACAATTTGATGATTCTATGACACAAAGCAGACCTGCACACATTCCTCACACATCTCAGCAGGCCCTGGTGCACCCTTGACCCATCAGCAGTTTATTGAGCTTCTGCTGAAGCCCAGCAGCAGACATGTACTTACCACCTGGCTGATGTCATATCCCCAGGGCAGGAAGAGGATCCCTGTGTTATACTTCTCCCAGTGGGAGAGGATGAATGAAAACAAGACCACCCATAAGAGGAGGTAGAGAACGAAGACACTGACACCGGTGGAGCCCCGTCCAAAGGTGGAGTAGACTGTCACAACAAAATAGACACAGGCCCAGCTGTCCAGGCCATGATCAAAGAGCTCTCCCAGGGGTGTGCTGGAGTTAGTCCGGCGAGCTTGTTTCCCATCAACACCATCTGGGAAGAGAAGGAGAAGCATGAGGGTTTGGCTGGACTTCCCAACATAAAGTGATGTGTGAGTGGCTTTCATCACCTCCATCCTTTAATGAGGACTCTGCTTCCCACCCCCCTGCTCTCCATGAGACTGAAAAATGCAATGGTCTGACAAGATTATATTTATTTAAAGCAGACCAAAGGCAATTTCACAGCTTGCCACAAAGTCAGTTCCGGCATCCTCCTTTTTTCCAATCAGCTGTTCTGGGACAACCTCCTTCCATCCACTTCGCCAAGCAGCTCCCAGAACCTGCTCTAGCAGCCCAAGCAGCAGGTGGATTAGTCTGTGGCAGAAGCCCAGAGCCAAAAATTTCTCAATGGCCTGGGAGATAAGATGACAGCCATGGAATAAACAGGTGACAGCCACAACCCCCCACCATCAACTTCCTAAAATCTTACCTAACGTATAGGCAATGAAGTTGAGGAGCCCCACAACGACCCACACTCCACTGGGAACATGCTGGTGATCAGGAGCTGCCAAGAGCAGAAAGACTCAAGTTAGGACAGCTCAGTCTGTGTTTTCATTGGGTTTATTTTGGCACCAGGATCTACCCAACTCGAACAGTGAAAATAAGATTTAGCTTTCCAGGGCACGTTGGCAGAGCTGTTCCACGACAGCATGTGAAATCAGGTCACCAAAGACTTTGCTTGTCCTCTGTCCCAAACTCCTCAAAGTCACGGGATCTAAGGACTGGTGATGGCAGTTAGCAGCTGTAGGCCAAACGCACGACACGGAAGCGCGCTTGGATCATGCCCGACCACTGGCTCGCAGAGCCTCTCTGACTCAGAGCTCCACTCTGCAAAAGCATGTCAGAGGACTCCCCGCCCAGTCTCCAGCCTGCACCCTGCCAATGGAGACACAGCTCCTCCCTACAAACATCTCCACCTCCTGCAAGGTTGCCTGGGCAGACAAGCCAGCTTCGGGCTGCAACTGCAAGAGCCCAGAAGATCCTTACAACAAAGCAGGAGGAGGCACAGCTGCTGAGACTCATCGAATTGTGGAATGGGTTGGGTGAGAAGGAGCCTGCACAGCTCATCTAACTTCAACCCCACAGTCAACAGGGACACCTTCAGCTAAATCAGGCTGCTCAGAGCTCCATCCCACCTGGCCTGGAATGTTGCCAAGGATGATGCAAATACCACGTCCCTCAGCAACCTGGGCCAGGGTCACCACCCTCAGCACAAACAATTTCTTCCTTAGATCTAGCCTACATCTCCCCTCTTTTAGTTTAAAGCCATCACCCCTTGTCATTTCCAGCAGTGGCAGACCAGCAGGAGGACACACAGATATCAGAGCTCTAGCTTCCATATATCTGATGTCCTGGGGACTCTCACATTGAACTTCCTTCCCTCAGCTACTGTCAGCTTTTCTTCCCATGGCACATTGATCAAACCACAGGTCAGATTTCAGCCAACAAGCAATGATATGACTCAAGATTTTGAAAGCCTGGCTCACCCAGACAGCATTTGTTTAACTACCAATAAAGGCAATCCCAAGAAACCAGTATTTTCCCTCACTTAATTGTGTTTTGATGAGTGGCCTGGTTTGGAATTATAGGATCACAGTATTCTTATGGTTGAAAAAGATCTTTAAGATCAAGTCCAACTATTTCTAACTCTACCAAGTTTGGTGCTAAACCATGTCACACAGCACCACATCTCTGCAGCTTTTAAACATCTCAAGGGCCTGGAGAATGAATCTTATGAAGAGTGACCGAAGGAGCTGGGGATGGTTAGTTGGAAAAAGAGGAGGCTGAGGGGAAACCTCATCACTGTCTATAGCTACCTGAAAGGAGGTTGAGGAGAGGTCAGTGCCGCTCTCTTCTCACAAGTAATTAGTAATAGAACGAGAGGGAATGGGCTCAAGCTGTGACTGGGTAGGTTTAGACTGAACATTAGGAAACAGTTTTTCACAGAAAAAGTGTTCAGGCATTGGAATGTGCTGCCCAGGGAGGTGACTGTGCCACCAACCCTGGATGTGCTTAAAAGTCATTTGGATGTGGTGCCTGGGGACATGGTTTAGGGTGACCCTAGAGTAGGGATATCAGTTGGACTTGGTGATCCTGAAGGGTTTTTCCAACTGGAATGTTTCTGTGATTCTGTCATCTCCAGGGATGGGAATTCAACCACCTCCCTGGGGAACCTGTTCCAGTGTTTGGTAGCATTTTCAGTTAAAAAGTTTCTTCTAATATCCAACCTAAACCTCTCCTGGTGAGCCTGAGGCCATTTCCTCTTGTCCTATCACTTGTTCCTGGGGAGAAGTGATTGACCCCCACCCCACTCCAATTTCCCTGCAGGGAGTTGTAGAGATTAAGAAGGTCTCCTCTCAGGCTCCTTTTCTCCAAGCTAAACAACCTCAGTTCCCTCAGCCACTCCTCACAAGACTTGTGCCCCAGACACTTCACCAGCTTCATTTCCCTTCTCTGGACATGCTCCAGAACCTCAGTCTCCTTCTTGGAGATTAGCACAGGGAGACAACCTAGCTGCTGATTGAAGCCAGGATGCTGCTGGTCTTCCTAGCCACCTGTGCACACTGCTGGCTCATCTTCAGCCAGCTGTCAACCAGCAGCCCCAGGCCATTTTCTGCTAGGCAGACTTCCAGACACTTACCCAAGCATGGGGAGTATTGCATGGGGTTGTTGTGACCCAAGTGCAGGACTTGGCCTTGTTGAATCCAGCTTGGCCAGATCCTGTGTAAAGCCTCCTGACCTTTCAGCAGATCAACACTCTCACTCAACTTGGTGTCATCTGCAAACTTACAGAGGGTGTCCTCGATCCCCTCATCCAGATCATCAGTAAAGATACCAATGAAACACATGAAGATATCAGAAATCATGGCAGAAGAGGTGACACAGATTTCACCATTCTCATCCTTCACATCCAACATGCAGCCTTACCAGAAGCATAAAAGTCAGGGTCGAAGTATGCCATGAGGAAGAAGTTGAAGACAAGTAGCAGGAAGCCAGAAAACGTTATCAAATTTGGGGCCAGCCAGGTAGGGAAGATCTATGGGAAAGCAGCAAAAGAAGACATGACCTCATTAAAACATGTGATAAGGACCAGGCACTGCTCCTAGACACAGCAGAGGCCTGGTTGCAACCATCTGGGCCTTAGACAGCACTGCTTAGTTGGATCATGGGGTAGCAGGAAGCTTTAGGCTGTGATGCAGTGAGCTCGGGGCAGGCTGGAAGGCAGTGCCCTTTGTAATTAGTTGTGCCACAAACAAAGCAGGGCTTTTCAGATGACAGTTTTAGAGAGGAGACTTTGAGGTGACTGGAGTTTTGCTGTCCCACAGGAGCAGGACAAGGGCTCACCTTCACTATGGTGTTCCAGAAGGGATGCATGACGTACAGAGACAGGGGGTTGCTGTCCACGGCACTGTACTGCGAAGGACAAGGGGAAAACATCGGTTAGAGCTCCACCAACACTGCAGAAAGACAGAAATCCTCAATATTGAAATTTCCATGAGGATATCTGCTACCCAAGTCTTGAAGAACACTTTGATCAAGGATGGAGCCTCACCAGGGATGGTGCAAAACAACCCAGGACACCCCCACAGGCTCCAGCCATGCTGGGGACCCCCAGAAGCAGGAGTGTGGTGCATAACTCATGCCTCCATACCAACATCTCCTCTCCACGGTGAGCAGCACCATGAGAAGAGAGGGCTGTATGCCCACAATGGTGGATTTTGGAAGGTGGGGAGAGACTCAAGGACACACACCACCTTTTGTAGTCAACACTCCCACCAGTGGCCACACCACAGACCTAGTGGCACTCCTCACAAGCTCAAGAAGTAGTGACAGGCCCACGGCCCCAAGCACCCACATCATGGGATCAACCCACCAAAGACAGCTTGGTGTGGTCTTGCTCAAGCAACCCTGTGGGGCAGGACTCTACAAGATGAGCAGGACTTTTGCAGTGAAGCCAGGCAGGTAACCTGAGCACCACAGGACACAGGGCTTCCAGCACCACTGCAAGTGGTGGGGACAGAGATTAGGGGCAGCAAAGTGCAGAGGAAGGAATAGGTTTCACTGCTTGGAGGTAGGGTCTTTTTTCCTTATTCATGCAGGACAGAGTTGATTGAAGCAGTTAAGCTGGAACACAGAAGGTTCCATCTAGTATGAGGAGAAACTTTATTATGGTGAGAGTGACAGAGCACTGGAACAGGCTGATCAGGGAGGTTGTGGAGTCTCCTTCTCTGGAGACTTTCAAAAGCCACCTGGACACATTCCTGTGCAGCCTGCCCTAAGTCACCCTGCTTTGGCAGGAAGGATTGACCTTGATCTCTAGAGGTCCCTTCCAACCCCTAACATTCTGTAATTTTGTAGTTGTCCACTGACCTGGTGGAGGATCAGCACCTCACCCCTTACCTGTGACCAGCTCAACAAAGTGGAGTTTGCAAAGGGGGAGGACTGGAGGGTGAAAACCAAGAAGGCCCTACACAGAACAGGTCTCCAGAGGGCTCCTGTCAATTAAGGGGCTGAGATTTCAGCAGAGGCAGCTGCTGCACTTGAGGAATGGGGAGGAAGAGCTCTTGGGCCTTCCTCATCCAACTGCTTTCAGCTCATTTGAGATGGTCAGGGGGTGTATTTGGTGGGAAAAAGCAAGAATAGGGACACAAATCCAAGATCAAGGCAGGCCAGGAAAGAGTTTTCAGTTCACAAGTTAAAATTTGACCTCACTTGGCTCCCAAGAGCACCACAAGCTCTTATCTGCCCTCCAGCTCACAACCTCTACCCAGCAAAGATTACCCTGTCTAAAGTCCTCTTCCTCAAGTAACACTTTGATAAGAACTCCAATAAAAAATCAACAGGCTACAAAACTCCTCTGCTCTTGTGCTGGGTGCTGACTACCCACTGGTGCCTCCTCACCCAGCGTCCCCATGGTTGGGACAACACTCCCACAGCTGCCCAGCATCAGTGCCTGCCACCACCCCACACAAATCCAAACCCAAGCAACCAAAGCCTCCACACCTCCTGCACTACCACAGACACAATCTATGCACTTCCCAAGATAAGAGGAATTTGGTTGATAAAAGGAAATGTATCAGTAGAGAGCAGCAGCTCCAAGTCCTCACCCACCCCACGGCCTTGAACTAGGCACCTTCTCCACATCCATGGCTCTTTCCTCCCTCTGTGATCCTCTCCTCAGATAGACACCCCGTTTCCACTGGAAGCAACCTGTCCCTTTCAAAAGCTGGGAACAAGGTGGTGGGAAAGGACAAAGTAATGTGCCAGAAGGTGCCAGCACAAGGATGGGGCACCAGGCCTTACCAGGCTTTGAGGTTACAGCATTTCTTCCTAACTACGTAAATGGAATGATTTAAGTGGGGAAGGATCTTTAAAGGTCATTTAGTCCAACTCCACTGCAGTCAGCAGAGACATGTGCAACTGGAGCAGGTTGCTCAGATCCCAGTCCAATGGGACCTGGAATGGTTCCAGGGATGGGGCATCTACCACTTCTCTGGGCAACCTGAGCCACTGCCTCACTAACCTCTGCCTAAACAATTTCTTCCTTCTTCAGGGCTCCCCAGTTCAAGAGAGACAAGGAACTCCTGGAAAGAGCCCAGCATTGGCTACAAAGATGCAGAGGGGACTAGAGCATCTCTGAGGAGGAAAGGCTGCAAGATCTGGGGCTGTTTAGCCTGGAGAAGAGAAGTCTGAGAGGGCATCTTCTTAATGCTGATCAATAGCTAAAGGGCTGGGGGGGAGAGGATGGGGCCAGATTATTTTCAGTGGTGACCAGCAGTAGGACAAAGGGCAAATGGGACAAACTGGAACCCAGGAAACTCCACCTGAACATACAGAAAAAATTCTTTCCTATGAGGGTGCCAGAGCCCTGGACCAGGCTGCCCAGAGAGGCTCCTCCTCTCCTTCTCTGCAGAGTTTTCAAACCCACCTGGACAAAATTCTGGGAAATCTGCAGTGGGTGATCCAGCTTTAGAAGACTGGTTGGACTAGACCATCTCCAGAGGTCACTTCCAACCCCCACCACACCAGGATCCCTACATCTAGCCTAAATCTCCCCTCTTTTTGCTTAAAACCATCACCCTTTGTCCTGTCACAACAAACCCTGATAAACAGTCCATCCCCAGCTTTCTCACAGGCCCATTTAAGTACTAAAAGGCCACAAGAAGACCTCATTGAAGCCTTCTCTTCTCCAGGCAACCCCAATTCTCTCAGCCTGTTCTCACAGCAGAGGGGTTCCAGCCCTCACATAATTTTTGTAACCCCCTCTGGATCTGCTCCAACAATCCCATCCTTGGGAATCATTTCTGCACCCTCACCAGCTCTTCCTGGCCCTCCCTGTGACAGATGGGTCCATCTCATTGGCCTTTAGCCCCAGCCCCACACCAGCAAGCCTGTGGGAGGTGCAGAGCAAGCAGCAACAACACCCCAAACTCAATGCCGCACCAAGGCGAGGTTTAAGCCACAAGGAATTTCCATCCCAGCTTAATGCAATTTCAGAGGACAGAATTCCAAATGCTTTACGAGATAATAGGATTTGAAGTGCTGGTTAGGGCAGGAGGAGATCTGGAGACTGATTCAATCTCATTAACACAGGAACAAGAAAACAGATGCAAGGCCTGGAGCAAGGTAGGAGAAGCGCTTCAGAGCTTCTGTATCTGTGTTTGTAAGGTTCCTCAGGGATGTTTTCCCAGGCCAATGTCCTGAGAAGCTTTCTCCTGTCCCTTCACTTTGGGGGACTGAGGATAATAACCAAAAAGCAGTTTTTCTCCATGGTTACAGATGTTCACACCTTACAACTCAAAGTTCTTGAAGGACAGTTTCCTAGGGGAGAGGGAAGGTGTTCTGCAGAGGTTTGCTGATATAACTACTCCAGTTTCAACTGGTCTCCTGGAGTGACACTTCTTTTGCCTGCTGAACAAGGCAGCTAGGTGCTCTGCCAGCTCAGAGAACATCAGCAGATCCAAGCAGTAGAGCTGGGATTTGCTCTGGAGCCAGGCTGACAGTCACCCAAAGGGAGAGCACTCTGATGTAGCCAGGACAATGCTGCCTGTCCAGGATAAGTTTGAAAATACCTGCCCAGGGCAGCTGTGGAGATGTTTCACTTGCAGCTCACTTCTGCCACTCACCTTCCAGCCCATATCATGGGAGGAGAGCAAATCACACCATAGTGGTGAGGTAGCAGCCTGTCCTTGAAAGAAGCCCTCAGCCAGGCTCCTTGTACCTGCATCAGCTCTCTTGGAGATCAATACTCCCTCTCTGAGAATGCAGGCTCAAGATACCCATCTCAGTCTGGCTGTTCATGAAAGCTTGTGCCCTGACACAAAGCTGAGGAGGGGCCTGACTGACCTCGAAGGCAACAGGCCCTCATGGTGCTCGTAATGGGTTGGACTTGATGATCTTTGAGGTCTCTTCCAACCTTGCTATATACTGTGATACTGTGATACTGTATCATCATAGATTGGTTTGGGTATGAAGGGACCATTAAAAGTCATCTCATCCAATCCTCCTGCAGTCACCAGAGACATCTGCAACTACAGCAGGTTGCTCAGAGCCCTGCTCATCTCACCTGGAATGGTTACAGGAATGGGGGCATCTACCTCCTCTCTGAGCAACCCAGGCAAGTGTCTCACCAACCTCAGCAGAAACAATTTCTTCCTTCTATCCAGTCTGAATCTCCCCTCTTTTAGTTTAAAACCATCACCCCTTGTCCTGACACAACAGGCCCTACAAAAAGTCTGTCCCCAGTTATCTTTTAGGCCCCTTTAAGTACTGAAAGGCCGTAAGAAGGTCTCCCTGGAGCCTTCTCTTATCCAGGTTGAACCACCTCAACTCCCTCATCCTGTCCTCACAGCAGAGCACAGCGCTCAGCATTTTTGCAGCCACTCAACAGGTCCGTGTCTGTCCTGTGCTGAGGACCCCAGAGCTGGACATAATACTGCGTGTGGGGTCTCACCAGAGTGGAGACAGTTGGGTTTTGCACTGCCAACTGATGGCCAGCTTTTCAGGTCCAACACCCCCAAGTCCTTCTCCAAAGAGAGGACTCCTTGAGAGCTCATCTCCCACTCAGCTGCTGCTGAAACACTCTTCAGGGTAGAAACACAACTATGTTTCAGCTCACTGCATGCAGGACCAGCTTTGTCATTCACCTACTTCACCCACAAATTCAGATCTTCATCAGCAAATTAGCATCACCTTTCCTCATAGTGGCTCACAAGTGTGGCTTGCCCTTCTCCAAGTCATTTTTCTGCCACGAGTTAGGGCTCTGCCACCACCAAGGACTCAGATTTCTCCCTCAATTTCTGGGAGAGAAGGTCAAAGGAAAGGGAATTTCATATGCCCCAGGAGCCTCCTTCTCAAAGCAGACAGACATTTGTCACAGTGCTTGCTCTAAAATAGCACCTTACACAGAGACGTAGCTTCTGAAGATGGCAAGGAGGAGCCAACCAGCCCAGACAGCCTCCTTGGGATTCAGTTTGAAATTTCTTAAGAGCAGAGTCAACTTTGCAGCAACAATCTCATCTCTCACACCATCACTGGCCACTTGTCCATGCCAGGATAGCCACAGGATCGCCTGATCCCTGCTTGCTCCATTCAGCCACCTTTCAGGGTGCCAGAGGGCACCCCCACAGCCAGTCCTAGCTGCCACAGTGCTATCTGGGGCTCACTATGAGCTGGCTGGCATTGTTAGAAGAGTCAGAGACCCAAATGGCTCATACAGCTTAAAAACAACATTAATCATGCAAGTAGGATGCTTCTGCAAGATCTAATTATGTGTCCAAGGAGGAAAAAAATGTATTTATAGCCCAGACCCTACTAAGGCCCTTCCTGGCAGGAAAACAATGGTGCTTCTAAATAATCTGGTTAGCTGGAGCCAGTGGCAGACCAAACATCATCACACACTGCCCTGGGCACACCACTGTCAAGAGACCAAAACAGATCAACAGCACACTGGAGAAGAACGGCACTGATAATGCCAACCTGGGAGGAGTGGCTGACAGCCTGTCAGGCTGTGCTGACATCCAGCAAGACCTGGGCAGCTGGAGAGTTGGGCAGAGGGGAACCTCATGAAGTTCAACAAGGTCAACTGTAGGGTACTGCCCCTGGGGAGGAATAATCCCTTGCACCAGGACAGATCAAGGGCTGACCTGCTGGAAAGCAGCTCTGCAGAGAAGGACCTGGGAGTGCTGGGGAGTTGCTCAGGAGCCAGAAATGTGCCTCCATGGCTAAGGCAGCCAGCAGTCCCCTGGGGTACATTCAGAAGAGTGTGGCCAACAGGTCAAGGGAGGTTTTCCTTCGCCTCTACTCGGCCCTAGAAAGGTCCTGGGTCCACTTATGGGCTCCCCAGTCCAAGAGAAACAGGGAAATACTGGAGAGAGCCCAGGAGAGCCTATAAAGATGCTGAGGGGACTGGAGCATCTCCAAGAGACCTGGGGCTGTTTAGCTTGGAGAAGAGGGGATCTTCTCAATGCTTAGCAGTATCTGAATGTCTGGGGACAACAGGATGGAGCCAGACTCTTTCCAGTGCTGCCCAACAACAGGACAAGGCAGAAATGGCACAACTGGGACCCAGAAGGTTCCAACTGAACATAAGGAAAAACTTTCATGTGAGGGTGCTGGAGCCCTGGATTAGGCTCCTCAGAGAAGTTGTGGAGTCTCTTCTTCTCTGGAGAGTTTCCAAACCCACCTGGACATTGCAGTCTTGAGCAACCTGCTGTGAGTGTCCCTACTTTAGCAGACAGGTTGGACTGGATGATCCCCAGAGGTCCCTTCCAACCCCCATCAGGCTGGGATTCTGTGAGCCTTGGCAGAGCAAATCCAGAAAGTCCATAAGGCTGTTGCCTATAAATCTCCTTAAGTACGAAGAGGGTGCAAGGCTAAGAACCTTCTCCCATCAGGCTTTAGATAAGCCAGGAGGCTGTGAACTTGACTGTCCCCACAGACCATGATTGAGCAGAGCCCTGCCAGTGCAAACATGTCACATCTGCACTATGCCCCCACATCCAGTGATGCAGGAGAAGTCACATTGTTCTCTAATGGTACTGATTAACTCAAGCCCTATTTACTTTTTCTAAGGTCATTTCTCAGCTGGCATTAAGAATGGAGTGACAGGACAACAGGAAACAGCCTCAAGGTGTGCTATGAGAGAGGTTAGGAGGAAAAAGTTCTTCTCCAAAGGGTTGTCACACCGTGGAACAGGCTGCTTGGAGTCCAGCAGAGATTGCTGGAGTCACCACCCCTGGAGGGACTGAGAAGGCATGGATATGTAGTGCTGCAGGACATGGTTTAGTGGTGGCCTGACAGTGTTGGATTAATGGTTGGACTCAATGATCTGAAAGGTCTCCTCCAGCCAAAATGACTCTAGGGAGGGACTGCCTGAACAGCCAACAGCACAAGCTTCAATGCCAGCATCGCTTCCCTCCTCCTGTCTCTTCTTGAATGTGGAGTCTTTGAACATCTAGCATTTAGAGCTCCAAGCACAGGAGCATCCTCTGCACCCTCCAAGCACACTTCAGTGCAAAGCACCAGCAAGCAGCCCAAGCAGAGGTGACATACAGCACAGCACCACCCAGCCTCAAACAAACCCAGCCCCTCCATGGGCTAGACTCACTCTCCAGCATGGCAGCTCATGAAGGGACCTGCCTGTAGTCACCCCAGGAGCTCACCTTACAAAGACCCGCCCAAAAAAGCACCCATCCTTAAGTTAATCCTTGGTTATGTGAGCTCCAGCTACCACATCCAGAAGGCTGCAGCTCTGTGCCAGCACCAGGGAGACCCTGTGATGGGATGGAGCAGGCTGCCAGCCCCTCCACCTTACTGCCGAGTCTCAGTTCCATCCCATCATGATGCTAGGGAGGGGAAATAATTTTCCCGTGGGTACATAACATGGAGCAACATCTGATGTTGATGGCAGGCTTTAGAGAGCTGCCTGCCAATTTCCACTGCATACAGGAGCTGTCTCCACTTGGGAGCATTAAATATCCAGGAATATGGGTCACCAGTGCTGCAGAAAGGATGTGCAGATGGTGAGGACAGCAGTAGGGAAAAGGAATTTTCAAAGATGCAGTTAGAGGAGGATCAGTCAGTAATGAACCTCTGGAACGGGAATCAAGAAACCAGAGCAGTGACTGTGGGGAGGATAAAACAGGGGGAAGAAGAAAAGTCAGAAGCAAAAATATGTGAAGAGGAGATTGCAACAACCAAAAGACTTTCCTACCACTGCAAGAGTTGGTTTGGACTTGAAAAAAAGAAAGCTGAAGTATCTGCAAAGGGAATCAGAGTAGTTTTGCAAGCCTGTTCCTGGGGTCCAAGAAGAGCAGCAGGAACCAAGGTGAACATGGCAGTACAATCTGAGCAGGGCAGGAAGCAGTGGCTGCTCTCCATCCCCAGGCACACTTAAACATCCACCCTGTGCCCTGCCAAAGGCATTGTCACAGCAGACCATCCCAAAACACATTTCCCACCCTGTAACCGAGATACGAGTGTGCTATTAACCAGCTTGCTGATGATCCCGCACCGCGAGGAGTGGCTGGCACCCTGTCAGGCAGTGCTGACATTCAGTGAGACCTGGACAGGCTGCAGAGTTGGGTGGAGGGGAACCTCGTGAAGTTCAACAAGGGCAGGAGTAGGGTCTTGCCCCTGATGGAAAGCAGCTCTGCAGAGAAGAACATGGGAGTGCTGGTGGACACATTGGCCAGGAGTCAGTCCTTGTGACTATGAAGGCAAACAATCTCCTCCGTTGCAGGAAGAAGAGTGTGACCACCAGGTCGAAGGAGGTTCTCCTCCCACTCTACTCTGCCTTCATGATGCCACCTTTGGAGTACTGATTCTGATTCTGGACTTCCCACTTCAAAAGTGAAGGATCTACTGGAGGGAATCCAGCAGAGACTACAAAGATGATGAAGGAAAGCATCAATGTGCAACGAAAAGGCTGAGACCTGAGGCTGTTTAGCCGGGAGAAGAGCAGATTGAGAGGGAATCTTCTCAATGTTGATCAACAGCTAAAGAGTGGGGGGAAAGAGGATGGGGCCAGACTCTTTTCAATGGTGCCCAGTGACAGGAACAAGGGGCAGTGGGCTCAAACTGGAACCCACTAAGTTGTGCCTTAACAGGAGGAGAAACTTCCTTTCTGCAAGGGTACCAAAGCATCAGCCCAGACTGCCCAGAGAGATTGTGAAGTCTCCTCCTCTGGAGAGATTCCTAATTTTCCTGGACACAATCCTGGGCAACCTGCTGTTGGCGATTATGTTTTAGCAGCAGGGTTGGACTAGATGATCCCCAGACATCCCTTCCAACCCCTACAGTGCCAAGATTCTGTGAGGGAGAAGACTATCTTCAAGTCTGGGCAAAGCCTATGTGAAGGGCCCAAATGAAACATGGTTTTTCCAAAGCACATCACCCTCCACCTCTCTCTATCCCTCATCCTGCCTCTTCACAAAGAGGAACCTCACAACAGCAAAAGCTGCATAACTTCATTAGCCCTGACCCTGCTTTGAGCAAGACCCAAGGCACAGCAAGTCAGGACAATTATACAGGCCCCAGTGAGGTGCCCATTTCTGAGCCAGCTATGGGAAGCAATACTTTGGATTTCCACAATGGGCTCCAGTTCTCTTCCAAACAGTCCCAACAGCCAAGTGCTTGCTGTTAATTAGCAAAGAGTGACTTCTGTGATGGAGCTCATCATGGCCAAGATTCAACACGCATCAATAAACATCACAGGAAACTTTTAGAGCAATTAAAGGGACCCAAGCTGGGCTGACAAGCAGCCTATGCTAATTTTAAGTGCCTGCTTTGTACATCTTACATCGCTGGGTGAGCATTCCAAAGAGAGCTGCTACTCAGCTCTCCTCTATGTGCCACTGCCATGCTTGCATCTCTGACAGCTCCATGTCCATATGGAGATTGGTGAAAAATGGTGTCCCTCATGGGTCCAAACTGGACCCCTGCTGTTTGAGATCTTCCCCAAGGACAGTGAGCGTGCCCTCAGCAAGCCTGCGGATGACACCCAGTTGAGCAGTGTGGTTGACAGGCCTGAAGTATGGGATCCATTCAGAAGGACCTAGACAAGCTGGAAAAGTGGGTCCATGTGCACCTCTCGAGGTTCAAGAAGACCAGGTGCAAGGTCCTGCATCTGGGTCAGGGCAACCCCCAGTATCAATCCAGGCTGGGGGATGAAGGGAAAACTGAGAGGATGAAGTCAGAATCTCCCCTCATTTATTTTAAAACCATCACCACTTGTCCTGTCACAACAGGCTCTGCTAAACAGTCTGCCCCCAGCTTTCTGACAGACCTCTTTAAGCACTGAAGGGCCACAATAAGGTCTCCCCGGAGTCTTCCCTTCTCCAGGCTGAACAATTGCCTGGAGGTATATGTTGGACATGAGGAACAATTTCTTCCCCAAAGGGTTGCCAAGGCCTGGAAGAGGCTGTCCAGGGCAGTGGTGGAGTCACTATCCCTGGAGGGTTTACCAAACATGTAGATATATGGTGCTGAGGACATGGTCTAGTGGTGACTTGGCAGTGTTGGGTTGACAGTTGGACTTGATGATCTTAAAAGTCTCTTCCAACAAAAACAATTCCATGATTCCTCAACTTTTGAACTTCCTTCCAGCATCCTCCACAACAGAGTGCATCTGAGCAGCCTCTTGGGAAGCTGTGCACTATTTAAAGGCAGACACAGACAGACAGAGGCTCAGAGCACTCAAGAGAGCCCTCTGGGAATGAGTTAACTGATTCAAGAAAGGGTTTCAAAGGCTTCCTCTCCACCACACCCTTCCTGCTAAGGACCTTGCAGAAGGCAAGTTAGTTGTTTGAGGGTGAGGAAGACCAGCTTTTTAATCACCATGGCCTTGAGCCTCACATCCTCATCCCTGGCATCAAGTGTCTTTATTTTCTGCTGCTCCTACTACCACTCCTGTTGTTCCACTGGCAGCACAGTGACCTGCTCCCCATGGCATTTGAAGCCTGAAGGCAAAAGATTTCTTGAAGGTGATTGAGGAGGAGAGCATCTTCTTCTTCAGGGCAGAGAGGACACCACCTAAGACCAGCTTAAGGGACCTACAGAAACTGTGCAAGCAATAGCCAAAACATAACACACATGAGTCTGCAATGTCTGGCAAGTCTGATGCTGGTGCTGGCTTGGGCTGGTGACAGTCCTGGAGATCAGAGATTCCCACTGGGATGCAGGGTGCAGAACAGGGAGAAGAGCATCAACAAGAAAAGTATCTTCCACCATCAAAAGAAATCCTTTAAGCCAGATGCCCTTCGGTGCATTCAGTGCACCAGGGTCTCCCAAGTTAAGGTCTCACCTGACACTGCAGGACAACTGTGTTTGATATGCTGCTGCAAACCCTGTAGTGACCCTGACCAGGAGGCCACTGTGCACGAAGTCAGTGACCACCACTGCAGTCAGCCTGAGGTCTGTGCTGTGCTGCACAGATCAAGCCAGCCAGCTGACAGCAGCGGAGGAGCCTGCGGGCAGCTCCCACTTGCTATCAGTGACTGGGTCACCTGCGTGTCCTTGCTTTTATCTACGAGAGCTGTAAGAAGCTCTTGTTCCTTTTCATGCTATCAGGAAAGAACATTCTTTACATCTGGCACTGGAAACGAGGAACAGAGCTGTTTTCTTGGGAAAAAAAACATAATTTTTCAAATTATCAAAATCATTGGGTGTGTTAAGAGCATGGCCAGCAGGTCACAGATTCCACTCTACTCTGCCCTAGTCAGGACACATCTGAAGTATTTGGGCCAGTTATGGACTCCCCACTTCAAGAGGAACTCCTGGAGAGAGTCCAGCAAAGGCTACAAAGATGCTGAGGGGACTGGAGCATCGCTCTGATGAGGGAAGGCTGAGAGACCTGGGGCTGTTTAGCCTGGAGAAGAGCAGCCTGAGAGGGGATCTTCTTAATGCTTATCAGTAGCTAAAGAGCAGGGGGCAGGAGCATGTGGCCAGACTCTTTTCAGTAGTGCCAAGCAACAGGACAAGGGGCAATAGGCACAAATTAGAACCCAGGAGGTTCTACCTGAACATGAGGAAAAAATTCTTTCCTGTGAGGGTGCTGGAGCACTGGATGAGGCTGCCTAGAAAGGTTGTGGAGTCTCCTTCTCCAGAGAGACTCCAAACCTACCTGGACATTGCAGTCTTGAGCAATCTGCTGTGGGTGACTCTGCTTTTAGTTGGATGTATGAACCCAAGGTCCCTGACAACTCCAACCATGCTGGGATTCTGAGATTTTGTGAAACATCAGAAATATCCTCTATAGACAGTGTATGCCCAGCATGGATCAGAGGCCCATTTAACACTACACCACCTGGGTTCCCATCACCTAAAGGAATCTAAATTATTCAGACTGTTCTCTAAACTCTAAACTGTCAGAGTCTGAGTATCTGACTGGTCTAACAGGCTAGCACCTCATGATGTAAAACCTCTGCTAGCTATGAACCCACTACCAGGCTGCATGCTCTCAACCACATGGCTGTGCTCAGCACAAGATGCCTTCTACTTAACCTTTTGCTATAGGAGGCCTTTCTCAAGCCCCAGCTCACTTTCCTCTTACTGGACTCCTATTTGCTGCTAAAGCTTCTAGGGTGAGACACCAGCCTGTTCCACCTTTGGACCCAAATATGTCATTGCCTTCCCTCTAACACCCCTCCCATGCCACACCCAAGAAGCAGCACTCTCAAGTGCTCTTTCACCAGCATTTCCCCCAAAACCACTGCTCCTGAGGAGAATATGCAGCCTTCAATGACAGCATCATGAGAGGCTCAAACTGCACCCAGCTCACATGGTGAGGAACATACAGAGACCACCCAGACACGCGGCCAGAGCCTCACACACAACACTCATCACTTGAGTAATTTCTGGGCTCCTGCATGAACTGGATGAAAGAGCCACACAGTCACCACACATCTAGCTGTAAGATGTGGCCCAAAAAGAGCCATTGGCAACTCCATCACACTAGAAGACACCAGGAGAGTGTGCAACCCCAGGGTAGAGCTAAATTAAGCAGAATCACAAGCAGCTCAGACAACACCAGGCAAGGAAAGGCTACCGGAAGCATGACAGGAATATCAAAAGGCAGTGACAAACCACTGAAGCTGTCTGTAACCAAGAGGCCACACAAAGCTGCACCACTTTGCCCTCACCTGCAGTCAAGTCTTACTTTCCACAGCATTTCTGGGCACTGTGGCAGCTGTGAGTGCAGCCTCTCCAATCCACTGAAATGAGTCACAGGAGTCACAGTGTCACATAAGCAACCTGCAGCTCATGGAGAGGCATGAGCAGAAGTAATAGGAGTGCTGTCTGCAACACAAAAGCCACCCTTCCCCTCCTCACCGTGCTGGCCAGGCTCCAGCCCACACACTGCACCCAGCTCCGGGCACCATACTCAGGAAAGGTTCGACTTGCAGAAGGGAGAGCTGTTTGGGTCGCCCTGTGAAAGCAGGACTTGGAGGCAGTCTGGAGGTAAGAAAGAAGTAGGTCTTTCTCCTAGAGAAAGCAAAGTAGGAACAGGAGGCACCTCTATGAATGTTCTAGATGATTCATTTCCACCCCACTCCCTGTAGGAGGTTGCTCAAAAGCCTGCCAGAAAGTGATTTGCAGAGAGGTTCTGAAGAAAACCATGACCTCTGGCATCCAGCTGTCAGGTTTACACCCAGAAACAGCAGCTCCTGGCTGCATCCTCCTTGGCAGAGGACATTCAACACTTAACAGTTACAGAGCATCGGGGCACAGAAAGCCCTTCCTTCCCATTTTAGGTTAGCTTCTCTATGTCTCCAAAGTGATATAAGCTACATCAGGATCTTCTCCCAAGGAACAAGCAATAGGACAAGTGGAAAAGGCTTCAGGTTGTGCCTGGAGAGGTTTAAGTTGGACATTTTGAAAAATTTCTTCCCTGAAAGGATTTTCAAGTCCTTAAACAGGATGCCCACCCTGGAACCACTGATGAGTCAAGTCAGATCACCTCTACCTGCTCCCTGGCCACAGTGTGGAATTACAGCATCATCTTTGTGAGGGGTCTAGAGCACAATTTCTGTGAGGGAACTGGGGCTGTTCAGACTGGAGAAAAGGAGGCTCAAGACAGACCTTTTCACTCTCCAAAAAGAGGCTAGAGAGTCAGGTGGAGGTCAGTCTCTGTTGTCCCTTGCTTCTCCCAAGGAACAAGCAATGGGACAACAGGAAATGGCCTCATATTGAACCAGGGGAAGCTTAGGTTGAACACAAGGAACAACTTCTTCCCCGAAAAAATTATCAAAGCCTGCAACAGAGTACCCAGGGCAGTGGTGAAGTCATCATCCCTGAAGGGGCTTAAAAGACCTGTAGATATACAGTGCTGAGGATGTGGCTTCATGGTGACCTGGCAGTGCAGGGTTAACAGTTGGACTCTATGATCATAAAAGTCTCTTCCAACCAAAAGGATTCCACACCACAGTCTCCTGCTGAAGGAAAGTCAGAGACACTTAAACTCCCCAGTAAAACTGTACATTTTGCTGCACAGCTTCTTTGGGCCAAGGAGCTCTTCAGCATCCCTTCAAGAACAGCTTAAGGACAGTTCTCTCTACATCCCTACCACCTATGGCACTGAGCCAGCCTGTCACAGAAGGAGCAGACACCCACCTCTCTCCCAGCCAGCAGAAATGTGCATGCTGCAAAGCTACAACCATCTGGAGTCCTGACTCGACACTTCCCATATGTGCTGCTGGCAGCAACGAGAGAAGTAAATCAGCCAGGGCTCGAGAAAGCTGTAGACCATCTTGCATGAAGCTCTTCTGCTCCTCTGTATCAGCTCCAGGGACACTAGCTCCACTCCAAAGACCTGGTACTTCCCTTGGACACATGTTGCTTCCTCCACATTCCCCCCTCAAATCTTGCTCTTTTCCCAGATCTATCGCATGCAGGCTAGAGAGCTTCTGCCAGGCAGAGCTCAAAGGCTGAGGCAGAGACTAAGGCTCCAGAGCCATTTACTGTAGGAACTGGAGGAGTCCTGTTGCAGAAGATCTGGTTCTGATCATGAATCACCTTTTGCTCATTCCATCTATCTTCCAGCTACACCAGCTTCAGGTACATATTCAAGTCACACGCTGTGAGCCACTTTCTCAAGTGACCTGCTGCACTGCTGCCACATGCTGACCTCTGCCACTCAGGTTAAACACACAGGCCTACCTTGGGGATGAGGCAGAGAAAGCAGCTCAGCAACAGCTCTTGGGTAATTTCATGTTGCCATCCATACACCCCTCATACTACTCCTACCTTGCTCTGCCTGTTTGGACAGAGCAGTTTACACTGTCGCAGACGTTTCCTGGGCAAGAACACAGAATCCCAGCACAACGGAAGTTGGAAGGGACCTGTAGGGATCACCTAGTTCAACCCCACTGCTAATCTAATGTCCTAGATTGAAATGTTCAGGCAGGTTTGGAATATCTTCAGAAGAGACTTCACAACCGCTCTGGACAGCCTGGCCCAGGCAGTCCCAGAGGAAAGAATTTTCTCTCCAAGTTCAGATGGAACTTCCTGGGTTCAAGGTTGTGCCCATTGCCAGGCACCACTGAACAGAGTCTGGCTCCACTCTCTTGACTCCTGCCATCTAGCTCTTGATTAGCATTCAGCAGACTCCATCCCAGTCTGCTGTCCCTCCACCTCTCCTCACCAGAGATGCTCCAGTCCCCTCATCTTCTTTGTAGCCTTTGTTGCATCCTCTCCAGTAGTTCCTTGTCTCTTTTGAACTGGGGAGCCCAAATCTGATCCTAGGACTCTTGATGTGGACTGACTATGGCAGAGCAGAAGTGGAAGAGATCCTCATTTGACCTCACTAGGACAGAATAGAGGACTGTAAGAACAGTTAGCTGCACCCAAAAGGTCAATGGCTTTTCATCAACAGAGCAGCATGGATCTAAAGTCACATCTTCAAGGCAAGAGGAGAGCAGGACAAGCCTCAACACCTAAAGCAAGGCTGGAATACATGAGCTGGTACCAGAGATTTGTGCCTCAATCACACAAGCTAACAGAACCCAAAAAAAAGCTCCCCAAACAAACAATATACAAAGGAAGAAACGACTGCAGAGAGATCAAGTGAAGCTTCATTCTCCCCATGGCTTTGCCCCATGTCAGCACTGATGGCTCTCCTTAACACAGTTTACTGGGATCTTCCCCTGCAGGTGCTCTCACTGCTGGTGCTTCCTGCAGAGTTGTGCATCAGTGCAGGGCAGAGATGATGCTCCCTGAGCCAAGTGTGAACCCACTCACTCTTATCAAAGTCCCTGTTGACTCAGTGAAACCACAACATCTCCAGCAAAGCTACTTCTGCCAGCCAGACCACACTCCTGCCCCCGGAACATACTCAGCTTTATTGGCCTCTGCTTGTTAGTTCAGCCAAGCCAACCTGGGCGTGATACCTCCATCATCTTCATCAGAGATCTGCTGACACCTTTCAGCCCTCTGCTATCCAAAACCCTCTGCCATCCAAAACCAAGAGCAGTAGACACACTAGTGTATAACTGGTGACAGTAAGAAGCCAATGCTGACCACACCATGTTACTTCCTCACCCTAATCTGCATTCAGGGTCCTGTTCACATATTTAACTGCAATGGCATTTACAAGAAGTGTCTCCAGAAAGACCATGACCTGGGAGCACGTCTTTGGTGCTTGACACAGAAACAAGAAGGTAACTTGCAATCACCTGGACCTTCCCAAGTTCAACTACCAGCACCACTTGTGGAGGGTGGAGATCCTCTTCTCACTGTATGGGCACTGAAAAGGAAGACAGCAACATCTCAAATCCCTCTGGGCACTCCTGAGCAGGCTGAACACACGACAGCCTGCACAGGGAACCTCATGCGACCTGTCACATTGGTCAAACTAGATCTGCCAAGTGCATTTACCTCCATTTTTTCAGATCTCAGTGTGCAAAAACAGAGTAAGAGTATGCCCTGACCATTCCTGTCACCACAGACTGCTGCAGGCAGAGGATCAGACCCACACAGACAGCCTCACCCAGCTATACAGCACACTAGAGTTGTCCTAACTGTACTGTGCACTGAAGTGACACCCCATGAACGAAACTGGAAGAATGCGGTGTATCCAAGAACAAAAGCAAAGAAAAGGAGAAGGTGAGGTGGAACCTTTTAGGTTCACTACTGGTGCAGAAGGCAAAACACAGTGAACACCTTCCATACAAAAACACAATCCCATGTTCCCCTGGGATACCAAAATCTCCGGCCCAAAATCCAGTCCCCAGGGATTTAAGCTGCCATGGCAGAGCCTGTCAGCACTTAGAACAGCTTCCTTCAAAGGTTTCCAGAGCTTTGAACAGGACACAGATGTGGCCACACTTACACAAGGAGAGGGGATGATTTCTGGCACATTTCTGTGGCTCTGACTGTGCAGAGAGCAGCCATAGTGTTAAGAGAAACGTGGTGCTGAAATAATGCGGAGGACACCTCCTGTGCTGGCCATGCTCCCACCACAATGCACCCAGAACTCCCTTCTCCACGGACCCATCACAGCACAACCTTGGCAAGGCACCATCCTCAATGCATGTGGTAATATGCCAGTCACTTTTCGTGGACACATCTTCTAGAGGGGACAGGCAAGCAGCCAAAGTGTTGCTCCAAATTGCACCCACATGGCACCCAGCAATGCTTCCCACTACCTGAGACAGTGTGAGGGGGGCACACACATCAAATGTGATCACATCCCACTCAGAAACGTTGTACTGGAGGACCTGAAGGTGTGTTCCCACCTCAGCAGCATGGCTCAGGGAGCACAGCCAGTGTGTGATCATACTGCCACTGCCCCATGCTCTGCTGTCCCCACGCTAGACCCCACGGCATGGTACCCAGCCTGTTGTGGGGAAAACAGCCCAGGAGTGTTGCACTGGGCTCTGTACCCTCCAGCATCTCATGCTAGGAGAACAGGCTGGAGGGACTCAGTTTGCAGGCAGAAACTCTGTGGCACGGGAGTTTGTGCATGTAAACTCTTTGGCACGGTGGCACACGACTGTGTCCCTGTCCTCTCCTTTAAGGAGGGGGACCCACATTTCACACCACCACACCTTTGGGGGGGGGGGGGGGTGGGGGGTGTGAAGCATTTCATTAGTGGGCATCCCCCGGTCCCATACGGGCAGCTGAGCGGGGTGCCCTCCACAGAGCCCAGCCCCTACCACACTTTCCACGACCTCACCCCACTCGTGGTGAGGCAGTTGTGGCAGGGTGGGTGAGGATGTCACACGCTTCATGCAACCACCTTACCACTGCAGCTGATCACCTCCGGCCCCACGGAACAGGAGCCCACGGCTCCCCCTCCAAGGGGTCAAAATCTACGGCAGCCCCTGCCTTCCACCCCTATGGCACAGGGCTCCACTGCAGCTTTCCCTCCCCCTCCAAACCCCAAGTCTCACTGCAGCTCCACCACCTCAAAACTCGGGCTCCTCTCTCAGCTCCCCTTGCAAACCCTGGCTCCCACAGAACCTCCCGCGTCCCACAGCACCCCACATGCCCCCAGAACCTCCTCTGTGGCACCGGACCCCATTGCAGCCACCCCAAAATACTGGGCCCCATTACAGCCAGCCACACACATAAGAAGCGGGTCTTACTGCATCACTGCAGCTTCTCTCCCGCCACAGACCTCCCTCCCAAAGAGCGAACCCTCAGACATCCCCCCTCACGGCGCCAGGCCCCGAGGCGCTCTCCGACTTCCGAGCCCCACATGTAAGCCTCCACGGCCCCTCAACCTCCGCCTCCCACGTCTCTGCGCGCCACTACCTTGTACTTGCTGAAGCCGGCCAGTTGCTCGGCGGTCACGTACTCCATGGTAGCCAACGATGACCGATCCCACTGCCGGTGCCACCACTCCGCTCCCGCCTTGACCCCCGCCGGCCTCCGTAGTCCGCCTCTCGCCGCCGCATCGGCCCACCCGGCGTGGCCGTGACGTCACGGAGTCCCGCCCGTCGCGCGGTCATGGAGAGACGATGAGCCTGGCTGTGGGAGGGCGCCGCCTGCCGGGAGGGAGGGCACTACGCTCTGAGAGGTGGCCACGTCTGTGGTGCGGTCTTTGCTGCTAGCAGAGCACGGAGTCATGGAATCGTTTCGGTTGGAAGGGACTTTCAAGGTCGTTGGGTCCAACCCTGAACCCAGCACTGCTTGGCCGTCGCTAAATCATGACTCTCAGCACCGCATTTACAGGGCTTTTACAGTCCTCCACAGATGCAGACTTCACCTTTGCCCTGGGCAGCCTCTTCCAGGGTTTGACGACCCTTTCAGGGAAGAAATCATGCCCCACATCCAACCTAAACTTCCCCTGGTGCTACCTGAAGCCATTTCCTCTTGCCCTATCACTTGTTGAAGGCACGTGGGACCCATCTTGCATCCCAGGCTGGCATTTGCTGGTCGATGGTAACCTGGCACTTAGTCCTTGCAGCACACACAGTGATGAGATTTGTCTCCTGTCATTGCCTACATACCTGTTTTGTCAGGTCTGTATCTTGGTATGTTTTGGGTTTGGTTCCCATTTTTTCCCTTAGTTTCCCAGCTGACCAGCTCCCCACTCAGGTAACCTCACTGGAATCAACATTCTCACCCTCTTATCAAAAGTGTGTCTGATCAGGCTTGGTTCTCACTACTACCTCTCTTTATTGGTCAGATTTGTTTTACTGGATGTTCTTCTTTACAGCTTCATCCCCCTTCTTATTATCATTTGAGACACTGAAGAAGGTCCTTGACCATACACCCTGAAAGAAGCAGACACTCTCCTTCCATACATCCTTCCACAGAGCATCTCCCAGCTGCCATCTGCTCAGTCTTCACAGCACAAATGCTGAAGTCACATACAACAGCCTCACTCAGAAATAAAGGATACAGAAGCCAGGCCTGTTCTTCTTCTTGTTTATTAGCAAAGACTACAGGGAATTAACAGTGAACGAGCACTGTGGCCAACTTTCCAGAAGGAGAAGCCCTGGGTTTCCAGAAACATTGCAGGAACTGCACAGCAAAACCCACTAACCAACTCGCTGATGCAGTCCTAGCACCTCAGTGTCCCTCTCAGAGTGAGGGGCCCAAAACTGAACCCAATATTCAAGGCTCAGTCTCATCACTGCATGTTCTCCAAGGCTGCCCAGAGAGGTGGCAGGAAGGTTCCTTCCAACCCAAACAATCCTATGATTCTATGCATTTACTTAAAGCTTAAAAAAATGGCAAGAGCAGTTGTTATCATGGCTAAGAGCTAAAGGAACATTCACAGCTCTTCTTAACACAGGCAGTAAACCTAATAAACACAAAATGAAGCAATTACCAAAATCCACACAGGCTGTTGCATGAACTGCTTTAATGAGAGAACAACTACTTATCAACTAGCTCAGCTTATCAATAAGGAATCAATAATGGAATGATAATCCCAAAACACAAACCAGAAGAGCCTGCAGCCAGTGTTGAGGGGCTTTCAGTTTCTGCAGCCCTTTCTTTAAGCATGACAAGTTTTTGATCCTGGAAAACTACTTTTTTTGCCACTTACTTTTCCACATCAGCTGATAAAACTGGTACTTTTCCACCATCTGCCCTAGTGAGGACAAATCTGGAATACTGGGGCCAGTTATGGACTCCCCACTCAAGAGTGAAAGAACTCCAGCAGAGGCTACAAAGTTACTGAAGGGAATGATGCATCTCTCTGAAGAGCAAAGGCTGAGACACCTGAAGCTGTTAAGCAACCTAAGGGGATCTCAATGCTTAGCAATAGCTGAAGGTCAGAGGGCAAGAGGATGGACCCAGACTCTTTTCAGTGGTGTCCAGCAACAGAACAAGAGGCAATGGGCACAGGATGGAACCCAGGAGGTCCCACCTGAACATGAGGAAAAAGTTCCTCCTTGTGAGGGTGCTGCAGCCCAAGCAGAGGCTGCCCAGAGAGGTTGCAGAGTCTCCTTCTCTGGAGAGATTCCAAATTTGCCTGGACGTGATCCTGGGCAACCTGCTGTGGGTGACCCTCCTTTAGCAGGGAGGTTGGACTGGATGATCTCCAGAGGTCACTTCCAACCCCTACCAGTCTGTGATTCTGTGAATTTCTGAGCACTGGTTGCTTTTTACGTGTGGCTTGAGGTCATAGTAATGTCAGGAGTTAACGCAAGGGCTAACCTGCCTGCTCCCCAGCACAAAAGTCAGAGGAAAAGTAACACACGAAACTAAGGGTTGAGATAAGAGTTTAACGTAAGATATCATAATCACAATGCATAATTACCTTAGCTAATAGTCTAATTAATCTAATAATTCAATGCATGGTTCCCATAGCTTAGCCTATGTGCAGAAGAAGTGCAGTGAAATACAGGGGGGAAAAAAAAACCCAGCATAAACCAGAAACCCAAATCCAGCAGCTGCCTGACTGCCACCCGTCTCACTGCCAGGCCTGCAGAAAGGAGCCAACACCCNTGCCAGTTTAAACCCATTGCCTCTTGTCTTGTCATTACAAGACCTTGTAAATAGTCCCTCCCTAGCTTGTATAGAAAGCTTGCTAAGCTGTAAATATAGCTTCAGTCCTTAACTTCCAGCCGGCTGAGTCTAGGCTGGGTGATTTTACAAAGTGTGGGGGGAGGCGGGTAACTCCCAAACCATCACACTCTCAAGTTGCAATCTGAATTTCAAGCCCCATAACACTCTGCTCCAGTTAGCACTTTTAGTTTTGAAGCTGGCGTAACTGAAACATGGTGTGAACAACAGCAGCGGATTCAACTCAACCCATGGCAAGTAATTATAACATTTTCTGGATAGACTTGCAAGATTTCCTTCTAAAATGCAAAACAATTGTGGCTCTTCCTTCATATCAACTTGGCCTCAAAGCCTCTCCAGTTCTTTAAGTGCTTCCTGCTTTGTAATACTCTGCCATGATGCAGGGATTTCTCCTTTGCCCTGAAATTTCCCATTGTAGTACTTCTCCAAATTCCCTCTGAAATGAGACACGAACCATTTCCAGTATGCTTGCATGGATGGATCAGGGGGGATGTGCCAAGTGGAATAAGGAGGTCCTGCATTCCGGTAGGTCTTGTAGGGGATGCATCTGTCTTCATCAAGAATGAAACAGTTACTACTTGCAACGTCGCTAGAGCAGATATCAATGGCCAGATGGTCTGTCTTATGCCACTTACACCCCATTAAAGCTTGTGGACGATGGAAGATGACCTGATGGTCTCCATCATGATTTTGTATGGTGTTCGTGCAAACAGCCCCACAAAAGGGACACTTCTCCCAGCACCCTGCAAACTGCTCAGCCAGGATTGTGTGAGGCTGCTGTTCAAATGAGTTCATATCAGCATCGGCAAGCTCTTTCTTAAGTTGATCCTTCATAGAAAGCAGTGCTTCTGTCACAGCATTGTTCAGGAACTCTATGTCTGCTATCTCCTGATGTTCAATGCCCTTCAGGTCCCTCCTGGGCAGTTTCAGCACCTCTGCAAGCATGATGCAAAATTTATCCAGCCAAAGGGAAATTTTGTCATTCCTGTCCTTTCTGTCTTTGACATATTTGGTTGAGGCGAAAACTGCTGACTGAATGCTTTCGTAGAGATGAGTAAGGGAGTCATCTAAAAACTTCTTCAGCCTTCTGTTCTTGTCTAAACAATATGTCCTAACACGTGTCTCAATGTATCTCTCCAAAGTATCTTTTGGGTTGACCAGGTACTGTTTGAAGTACTCAAAATTCTCTTCCTGTGCCAGATATTTCAGCAGGCAAACCTCCAGGGAGTACCTGTTGCCTGTGAAATCTGGGACCTTACCCATCATGTCTCGAGCTATGGCAAGGGCTGTCCTCTTATAAACTGCCTGGCGAAGAGCTGGAGAAATCTTGTCACATAAAAAAACAGCAAATACCGTGATGGAAGTGGCTCCTTGGCAGGAAATCTGGAAGCACGTGAAGAAATCTTCTTTCTTGCTCTCCAGGTAGGTGGTTGGATCATTTGCTTCTTTGAAAGCCTCGTGCATAGTTTTAAACCTCTTTGCTGCCATTCTGCAGAGGTAGATCGATAAATCTATTTTGTAATCTTTTTTAAAGCTGTATTTTGCACTGCTGGGGACAGAGTTCATGCCTTTTTGTACCTCGTTCAGTATTTCATGAATAAAACTTCGGCAGTAATCTCTTTTCTCCTTCTCCTTCCTGTTGATGTTCTCCCTCACACACGCTATGATGTTCTCTGTAATGCGGTTTATATTGTCCACCTCAGCACTATCAAAAGTCCCACCAAAGATGACCCACTTTTTTTTCTTTGCAACGTGTTTCTCCAAGTCAACAGAAAACGGCCTGTACGTGGGAGATGTCCTGATTCGTTCATCTAAGTTGGGCTCCTTAAACTGCTCTAGAAGGACAGTTTCTATTTCCACATCAATATCAACTTCTTCCGGAGCGGGAGTAGCAGAGGAGACCTCAGTAATCCAAGTAGCCCAGAGAGAAACAAAGTTGTCTCGCAGTTCCCTTTCACTGAGTCTCTGGCCTTTCAGAGACAGAGCCAACTGCCTACTCTTTTCTAGGAGCTCATTTTCATATTCTGACTTCCTCTCATCCAGTTTACAGTGGTTCTTCCTCAGCTCAATGAGATTCTCACACTTCTTTCTTGTTTCAAGGAGAAGAGACTCTTTTAGTTCTCTCAGCTTCAGTTCTGTGCTGCTCTTCCACTGGACCAGGATTTCACAGTCTCTGTCTTCACTGAAATACTGCTCCATGTTTTTCATGATGGTATCACTTGTCTTTTGCACTGGAATTTCAAGGTCTTCTGGTGTGATTTTCTGCAAGTCCCTATTACGAATTCTATTGTCCAGTTTCACCTGCAAGTCTAAGATGTGACTCCTCAGCTGCCAGGTCCACTCACTATATGCAGTTTCCAGTTTCTTGTATGTAGCAATCTCCACTGAGTTCTTGAAGCTGAAGATGAAGTTTTCATTCAGCAAAGCATTCCAGAGGTCACTAATACGAACTTTCAAGCTTGAGAGCCTCAAAACACTGCCCTGCAACTCCTTCCTGGCAGCTTGGAGAATTTTGGTTTTTAATTCCTGAACATTCTGGCTGTAGGTAGGGTTGGGTGGTGCCATTGGGGGGTTTCCTTCCCACAGGTGGGCAAAGTAGTGGATGTGGGTGTTCACATCAAAGCGGATGACGTCGCTGAAGCAGGAGACATCACAGAATTCCTGCTGGGCTGCTGTCACTGTCATTTCATCCAGCTTTTCCTGCAGACGTCTTTGCCCTTCCATGTTCTGCTCCTTGGCAGTTATCTCTCCCACATTTTGGTGTACAAACAGGCAGCTCGGGGAAAGATTTACCTGCTTCATCCTCAGAAAAGCCTGCACAGCAATCTGAAGGACATCTTGCATCTCCGAAGGATTTTCTCCAAAGATATTTATCAGAGTCATGTTGCCAATGCCAATGACAAAGGTGGCCAGCTCGTTGTCATGATTAAGGGACTGTTTGTTGGCCATCTCTATAGCACGAAGCCCCTCTGTGTCGACAACTAGCATGTAATCAAAGCCAACATCTTCATGCAGCTTTGTGTCCACTTTAATTAGCTGCATAAACGCTCCCCGGGTGCATCTCCCAGCACTGACATTAAACTGGAGACCAAACATGGCATTCAACAGGGTTGACTTCCCTGTGCTCTGGATGCCAAGCACTGAGAGAACGAACACTCTCTTGTCTCCCAGCTTCCCAACTAACCTGTCAAAGATTGCTCCAATCCATCGTAAAGGGACATAAGATGCATCTCCATCCATCAGCTCAATGGGATATCCTGAAACCATCAGATTAACTGCAATGTCAGGTAGTTTAGCGAAACATTTCTCCTCTGAGTTCATTGATTCGAGAGCTTCGTAAATCTGCCCTACCTCCCTTAAAATGTGCTCAAGGCCAATAGAGGAATCATTGATTTCATTGGAGAGGGCATTTAACTGGCTCAGCGCCACAGATTTGAGATCATTTTCCTCACTGCTCTTCTTCATGGCCAGGATGTCAGACCATAACTGGTGATACTGTCTCTTGAGTTCATCCAGGCGATCAGAGGACAAGTCGTCCATAAAGACCTTCATCCACTGCAAGAAGTATTTCTTGGTATCTGCTGGCTGTGACTGGAGAAAGCCAAGGAATGACTTCATCAGCTCATTGAGAGGGAATGCTTTTTTGAGTTGCTTTCTCCTTATTACTGACTTCTCTGATTCAATTTGGCTCCGGTGATGCTCTATGCTCTTGTTCCCCTTCTCCTGCAGGCGAGTGAGTTCTTTGTCCTTCTTGCACCACGCGTACCACAGTTTCCCTTGAAGAGGCAGCAGCTTGGATTTGATGTCATACAACTTCTCCTTCTTCAGAAGCTTCACCAGCGCCTTTGCCTTTTCTTTGGCTACCACACACGCTGCTGTATCTTCATCAACTAAGAAGCCATGCTTGCGAGCTTTGTCCTGACAGCCATCAAGGCTGAAAAGTGTGTTAGACCCTTCCAGGAGATCCCTGATTGTCTTGGTCAGCTCACCCAGTAATTCTGCTTCGTTTTTGTTCTTGATGCCTATTCTTACATTGTGGCTAGACCGGCCAGCTGCAACTTTCTCTTTCTCAGTGAAAAGACAAACCAAAGGCCTTTGCGACTCCCACAGCTGACGTAAAATCATCATCCCTTTCTTGTCGCTCTGATCAGACTCAGCTACGAGAGCCACGTTCACAGCAGATATCTCCCGCAGAAAACACAGCTGCTCCTCATAATCCCTCGCGTCCCCGTGCAGGTTACAGAAGGCCACGCAGCAGTCAAAGCTGTCATCATCGCTGCCCCTGGGGCAGTACCAGGAGATCTCCACAACACCTTTCATCAGCAAACAGTCTTTGGTGCTGCCTTTGCAATGGCGGTGGAAAAAAGTGTCGTGTTTGTGTTTGCTCAGCAGAGCGTTCAGGATCTGAGACTTGGAAGAGGAGGGAGAGCTGCCGATCCGGATGAAGGACACGATGGGTGTCTCTGCCTGGTAAATGAGTTTGTTTTTGTAACTGTTAATCCTTGCTTGCTCTCCCAGCTTCTCGGCCCCCTTCCAGCTCTTTTTGATTTGGCTGAGGGACCAGAGCGGGAACTCTATCTGTGAAGTGCAGGGGTTTGGTACCAGGAGAGGTAACGCAAACTGGCAGAAAGCAAGTTTTGTCGAGATGTATTGCCTCATGAAGTCATCAGCACAATGGAAAATTGCCATCTGGAGATCCATGGGGTGCACGTGACTGTCCCTGGCTGCAGATTCAGATGCTTGTTCCTCCAAATCAGTGAAAAAGTCGTCAAAGGAATCTGAAGGTTCGCACTCTTGCTCTGTGGGTTTGGGCACAGCTGCTACTGGGTTGCTCTGGTTCTTGTAGGTCAGGTACCTCACTCTATAATCCACAGTCAAAAGCTTTTGCAAGAAGTAAAATGGTAGCTCACTGTCCTTGCTGGGCTGGCTGTCATGTAAAGGTGTCCTGTATATGATATGGAAATCTTCCGTCCCCATTTTCCTTGGGTAGTAACTTTCTAGTCCAAGACGCTGAAGCAAGCGGAGAAACTCTTGGTTTGCAACACTTCGGTTTGCTTGGGATTCACTGCCTTCTGGTTCGGATTTGGACTGACTAGAAGGCTCTACCCTTTGAAAAGTGTCTTCTATTTCTTGGATTATATTGGTTTTCTTCAACTCATCCCACGTGTCATCCACACGCCCATCGATGAAAGAATTCAAGTCACTCTCCAGCGTCTTCCAATCTTTTAACCCCTTGTGCTTTTCCAGGAGGGTTCTTATCTCACTGGACCACAATGTTTTCATCTGATCTTCCATCAAAATAAAACACTCATCCTTCTCTTTGGGGGACACTTCTTTTTCAGGTGTTACAGTTAGACCTGTCAACAACAGGAAGGCCTGGGCTCTGTAGATGTCTTGTTCCTTCAGATTCAGGTACTCCTGATGCCGCGTTTCCATTTCTTCTATCATGAACTGAATTTCTGGACATCCAAGGAGGTACTGAAAAGTGCTCCTTTCCACCTGGTATCCTACTCTGGTCGTAATTAAGAGCACCAATAGCTCTATGTCTTTCTGTGCCCTTTCCTGGAGAAACTGGAGTAAGGAATAAACACTTAGGCTTGCAGTCAAGGTGGTTTTTATCTTTGCTTCATGGATGGCAGACACAGAGGTTTCTGGTGCGTAAGTGACTTCCTGGATGTACTTCTTCATACGCAGCAGTGTCTTGGTGAGGTCTTCAAGCTCAGAAACACTGATTGTTTCAGGAAGTGTGTGCTCAGTATCAAAGATCCATTCCATAATGAAGGAAGACCTGGGGAAATCCCTGACAGAATAGATGTGAGGATCCAGGAGGCACCTCATCAGGGACTTGATGATTGTGATGTTTTCTGGAGGGGACCTCTTGCAAAACAGAACAGTATTCAGCAAGAACTCCTGCAGCGCTTTATCCGACAGGCATGTGTTGATCCAGACACTATGGTTTTTGGTTTTCTCATTCAGATTCTGCTTGAAATCCATCAATGCTAGAAGTTTCCTTTCATCCACCCCCACCTCCCAGGCCTTCACACACTCTGTGAAATCTCTGGCCTCTTCCACTGCGCTGACCAATTCCTCTCCAAACATGGTGCCAATGCTGTGATTTGTCAGTGCATCATAGGCAGCCCTGAGGCTGCTGGCCAGTTGATAGACGGACTTAAAATCACAGGTGTGATTGGAGAGGATTATCTCCCACACTGGGATCAGGTGAAAACCTCGGTCAATGACACTCCAGGTCGTGTTATTAGTTGCAAGACCAAATTTCCACTGAGGAAGAGAATCTGTCTCTGGTGGGCCCCCTGTTTTGGTCACGTAGAGCTGGATTGCTGTGTAGGCATTCCTTGCATCGCTTCCCTGGCAAAAAGCCTGGAAGCTGGACTTTGAAACATCCACAGTTGTTGCAACACTGACACCCAAGCAACTGTAGCTGGCCCCAACATAGCTACTGAGTGCTTCAGAGGCTTGCTGCTTTATCTCCTCCCGCTGCTCAGCCCTGAATCCTTCTGCAGTTGCCTTCCACCAGAATATTCCCCCAAAATGGAGGGGACCCTGGTTCACATGGGACCCAAACCTTCTGAAGAAGCTCACACACCTGTTCTCCAGCATGTTGAGCCTGTCTCCTTCAGGAGTGATGCTCAAAAGATGCTCGAGTTCTTGCAGCTCCTTCAGGGCCCCATCTGAAAGATGAAGCTGATGCTTTTGGAAGTAGCAGGAGGCCAGAGGGATGTACCAGTACTTAGTGGTGCAAATATAGCTCTGCTCAGAGTGGGACCGGTGAGTGCTCTCTGACTGTGAGGACTTGCTGTGATCTACATCAGCTTCAACTCTAAACCCCCAGAACCCGGCTTTGGCTGAAACGCTGATGCTGAACCCCAGCTGCTCCATGGACTTGGTGAAAGTGGCTTCTTCTGCAGAGGAGGAGAACTCCTTCCTCTCAAGCAGTGACCCATGCTCTGGACCAGCAAGCTTGAATCCATCAGGAACCTTGATGAGCTGGTCGCGCTTTGCCAGCACATCGGCAAGGCTGCTGGTTCTGTAGATGCCCTGCAGGGCCAGTCCCCCTGATGCCCATCTCAGGACCTCTGTGTCAGAGACATTCTCAGCCCTGCCCACTGATGACTCCTGCTGCTCCAGTTGCTTCTGGATGCGCTCCAGCACATCTGCCAATGACTTCTCTGGCAGTGCCCAGTACTCTTTGGGAATTTCCAAGGCTTGCCACAGAGCTTCCTCTTTCTGTTTCATAATGTCCTTGCTGTGGCTGCGGTTCTTGTGATACTCTTTCAGCTCCTTCAGGGCTTGCTTGGCCTCTTCTTGTCTCTGCTTTGTCATCTTCAAGCGTTCCTTCTGCAGCTCCTCAGAAGTTGCTTTATTGTCTGTGAGTTCTAGGAGCTTTCGGAGGGCTCTGGTTTCCCAGGGGTACCGTACTTTGCACTCCAGCTTCAGGTAGTCTTCATATTGCAGATGTTTCAGGGCTTCTATGGACGTCACTCCCAGTACCTCAGACAGTTTGGGGAGCCAGTATGTATCATCCAGTCCTTCTTTCGCACATGCTTCTGCCAGTAGCTTTCTAGTAAGAAGTGCCTTTTCATCATCCCCTAGTACATCCTCCTGGGAATCCATGGCTGCAGAAGAAGGAAACAGACATTTTTAAAAGTATGTTGTAAAAGGCCTCAGCCTCTTATCAGAAGGCTCTCACAGAATTCTAGAATCACAGATCTGGTTTGGTTGGAAGAGAAATTTAAGAGCATCAAATCCAACCATTAATCCAGCACTGCCATGTCGCTACTCAGTCATGACCCTCAGCACCACATCTGCATGGCTTTCGCACCACTCCAGAGATGGAGACTCCACCACTACCCAGGGCAGCCCATTCCAGGCTTGACAACCTTTTGGGGGAAGAAATTGTTCCTTGTGTCCAACCTAAACCTCCCCTCAGATCATTTCTTCTGAGGCTATTTCCTCTTATCCTATCGTTTGTTCCTTGGGGGAAAAGATTGACCCCACCTCACACCAACCTCCTTTCAGGGAATTGTAGAGAGTGGGAAAGTGTCCTCTAAGCCTCCTCTTCTCCAGGCTCAATAAGCCCAGTTGAGTCAACCACTCCTTAGCAGCTCCTGAAGATTCCTGCTACCCAGCTCCTGGAGCCAAACCTGGGGTGCCCCAAGGCCTGGAGATCTCCATTCTGGGACAATGGATATGCCTCCTGCTTCCCACTTGCAGGTTCAACCCTGAAGCTCAGTTTGTATCCCAGAGACAATACAAAGGCACACACTGACTCAGACGCAAAATCTGTCACAGACCAGGTTCTGCCTTCAACAGCAGCCATGTATACCCTACAGGGCTCAAAAATACCTCAGCAGAGTTAGTTGTGGATATTCCTGAATCCCTCAAGCACCAGCACAGCCCCTCAGTTCAGTCGACACCCTCCTGCACTCTCTTATCAGCCTCACAGGTCTCCTGCTTGCTGGCTGGTTCATCTTGAAGCTCACTGGCAAAAACAGACACACCACACTCACAGAACACACACCAAAAACCTAGCACCAGATGTATAGGTTGTGAAATGTGTACATTTGA
>WBNM01038431.1:0-32981 GCA_013399055.1 Ramphastos sulfuratus
GCAGGGGGTTGGACTCGATGACTACCAGAGGTCTCTTCCAAACCCAAACATTCTGTGCTTCTGTGAAATGGGAGTGTGGGGGCTGGGGAAAAGCTATTGGGAGAGTAGAGCTCAGTCCTGCACAACCAGAAAGCATAGACTGAACATAAAATCTCCCAAAGCCTTTAACCTGTTCATGATTAATTATTTTAAACTATAATTTTAGAATATAGAATGTGATATAACAAAGAGAATAAGATTTGGTAAGGCACAACTGTATTTTTGAGGTTAAAAACTCTTTGGAGACTTTTAACTCCTTCTGCAAGGGTTGCTAGGGAAAAGAATACAGTTTGAAGAGACTGAATAGAAAGAAGGGAGTAAAGCCCTAAAATAAGAGAAATCCAGATTTGTTCCTGCCAATTGTCTCACAAGCCAAAGCTCAGTCTACAAGCCAAAGTCACAAGCCAAATTCAGTCAGATGAAGAGCAAAACAGGATCAATTATCACCCAAAAAATGGATGGAACAGGCTGCCCAAGGAGGTGGTGGAGTCATCAGCCATGGAGGTGTTCAAAGAATATATAGACATGGCACTCTGGGCCATGGTTTAGTGGCCATGGTGGTGTTGTGTTGATGGTTGGACTGGATGATCCTAGAGGCCTTTTCCAAACCCAATG
This sequence comes from Ramphastos sulfuratus, assembly GCA_013399055.1. Lineage (NCBI taxonomy): Eukaryota > Metazoa > Chordata > Aves > Piciformes > Ramphastidae > Ramphastos > Ramphastos sulfuratus. The sequence continues at coordinate 655 of WBNM01038431.1, forward strand.
ATTCTAGGAAAAAGCAAATCTAAAGAGAAATCAGTAAGCCCCAAATGAAGCAGCACAGCAGAGGGGCACAGTACAAAAATGTGATGTTCCCACTGTTCAAACCAATAGAAAAGGAGTGAAAGGAGCAGCATCAGACTATGGAAAAGCATCAGCTGCATCTACCAGCCTGCAAAGCTCTGGAATTCCACAGCATCAGCTCTGATGTTAACATCAAACCACAGAGGTAACACTTTTGCTGCCGTGGGGTGTAAAGGCACTAAGGGAAATGCAAGGGAGATGAAGAGGGAGTGCCTCTGAAAAGAGACGTCAGGAAATCCTCCCAGCTGAAGAATTTGAAAGGACAGGCAGGGAAAGGGGAAGAGAAGTGTGAAAAGATGAGAGGGAGGAAAAGGCCCTGTGATGCCCTCAGGTATTTCATGTGCAGATCCTGCCCGAGCAGCCTTTGGCTGTGATGCACAAAGGAGTCCTTCTTCAGGGGAGAGAGAAAGCCATGCAGAACATTCACCATAGCTAATTAATTTAGGACCCTCAATTACAAGCAGGATCTTGTGACACTGCTTTATTTGTAGCCTTCTCTCTTCTTTTTCTTCTCTTTTTTTCTTTCCCCTTCCAATAACCAAAAAGCAGATAAGAACCGTGACACCTTTAAGGGCTCCACAATGGCTTTCCTGCCAGCGCCGCACGCCTCGGGGACCTGCCAGTGAGCGTCCCGTGAGCAAAACCTTGTCCCTGCCTTTCAGAGTCCTGGATTGAAATATCTAAAGGGTGGAGGTCATGAGGATGAGGCCAGACTCTTGTCCGTGGTGCCCAGTGACAGGACAAGGGGTAGCAGGCACAAGCTGGAACCCAGGAGGTTCCACCTGAACAGGAGAAACTTTGTTGGCAGGGTGCTGGAGCCCTGGAGCAGGCTGCCCAGAAAGGTTGTGGAGTCTCCTTCTCTGGACACTTTCAAGACCCATCTGGATGTGTTCCTGTGTGGTTCTATAGTCCTGCTCTGGCAGGAGGGTTGGACTCAAAGATCTCCAGAGGTCCCTTCCAACCCCTAACATTCTGTGATCCTGTGATTTCATCAGAAGATTAATGGCTGTGGAACATCTTCCACTTGTACGTGGGCATGGATGCAATGGACTGCCCTGGACATTGTGATTCTGGGCAAGCTGCTGTGGGTGCCCCTGCTCTAGCACTGAGGTTGGACTGGATGACCTCCAGAGGTCCCTTCCAGTCCCCACCCTGTTGAGATTCTGTGTGATTCTGTGAAAATCATCACTGTGCCAGCTTGCTGCCCACAAACATCCTCAAGAAAAGCACCAGAAATGGACTTACTCCTAATATCAAAAAGGAGATGGATCCATTTCATTTGAAAATGGGACTTGCTTCCTCCATCTCTGCATTAGGGCAGGAGATGTTCATCACTACAGCTCAAAAAGAAAAAAAANCCAAGGGAGGATTTTACATCTGAGACCAGAATTAAAAAAATAGGAATGGTTGTCTCATTTCAAACTGGTGAAAAAAAGCCCCACACTGCTTTTATCAAAGTGGCCCAGGTCAAGATGGACAGGGATTTGCTTGAGAGAGTCCAACAGAGGGCTACAAGGATGATGAAGGGACTGGAGCATTGCCTGGTGAGGAAAAGCTGAGAGCCCTTTAGTCTGGAGAGGAGAAGACTGAGAGGGGATCTAATAAATGTCTACAAATATCTGAGGGCTGGGGGTCAAGAAGGAAGGGACAGCCTATACTCACTTGTGCCCTGAGATAGGAGAAGGGGCAATGGATGTGAACTACAGCACAGGAAGTTCCAGCTCAACATGAGGAAGAACTTTACTGTAAGGGTCATAGAGCACTGGAACAGGCTCCCCAGGAAGGTTGTGGAGTCTCCTTCTCTGGACACTTTCAAGACCCATCTGGATGTGTTCCTGTGTGGTTCTATAGTCCTGCTCTGGCAGGAGGGTTGGACTCAAAGATCTCCAGAGGTCCCTTCCAACCCCTAACATTCTGTGATCCTGTGATTTCATCAGAAGATTAATGGCTGTGGAACATCTTCCACTTGTACGTGGGCATGGATGCAATGGACTGCCCTGGACATTGTGATTCTGGGCAAGCTGCTGTGGGTGCCCCTGCTCTAGCACTGAGGTTGGACTGGATGACCTCCAGAGGTCCCTTCCAGTCCCCACCCTGTTGAGATTCTGTGTGATTCTGTGAAAATCATCACTGTGCCAGCTTGCTGCCCACAAACATCCTCAAGAAAAGCACCAGAAATGGACTTACTCCTAATATCAAAAAGGAGATGGATCCATTTCATTTGAAAATGGGACTTGCTTCCTCCATCTCTGCATTAGGGCAGGAGATGTTCATCACTACAGCTCAAAAAGAAAAAAAACAAACAAACAAACAAACAAACAAAAAAAGGCAGCAAAATCACCAATGTTGTGATTTTTCAACACTGAAAAAATAAACAAGCTGTTGCTGGTACACCACGACACAGACAGATTGAGGCTCCAACAGCCACGTTACAATAACACAGCCCTGGCACAAGATGTGCCCATGGGCAGCTGAGGACCTTCACGGCAGACCTGAACTCACCAAAGGCAGAGGCTATAAAATCTTGATAGCCTCTGGGGTGAAGCCCTTTGGGGTGAAGCCCTCTGGGACAAAGCCAAATGGCTGGCAGCTCCTTCTCCCCCTGCAAATGAGCAGCAAGCTCTCCCCCATGGCAGCCCCCCCATAAAAGCAGCCCCTCTGTGGGTGCACTCCAGCACATGTCTGCTGGGAATAATGTGGTCATTCTTCCACCCACCTCAGCCCTCCTACGAGATAGCCCAGGGCACTGTCCTGCCACAGAAACTGCACCAGTTTAGTTTTGAGGAACAAAGGGCATTCTTTGAGCCAGCAGACTGGAAAGGAACACTTAAAGCCAAGAGTTTTACCCCTCAGCATTCAAAGCAAGGGGGGAACTCCACGAAGCAGTGTGTCCTAAGGACCAGGATCAGCCACACTTGCTAACAGAGAGCATGGTCATGGTTTAACAGTCAGCAGACCAAAAACTGGCTCTAACAAATTCCCTCTCGCAGTTTGGGAGCTACCCTGAGCACTCCCAAGGAAGTGTTTGCCCCCAGCTCTGCCCTGTGATGCCTGTCCCTGCCAAGCACAGAGGGCAGCAGTACAGCCTCGTTTTGCAGTATGCACATAAACCTCTCAGAGGAGATTTCTGCCTCATATCTCACACTCAATTCACAAACTCGAACCAAGAAGCCTCCAGAGAAACTTGGAACAAAACTATTAGCGCAAGCCCTTGGTTTGGCACAAGCAAACGAGTCACCGGAGGCCTTCTTTGCTCCAGAAGGAAGGGTTTGGGATGCTCCAGTACTAAGGGGAAGCACTAGATGGCACTCCTGGAGGCAGCCTGCAACCTGGGAAGCAGCCTAATCTCTGGACCCAGGCCACACTGATCTAGGAGGCAGCTTCTGGGTGCATGAATGCTTCAACAGTGCTAGCTGCCTTCTCGCCTTTCTCGAGACGCAGAGCTGCCTGCAGAAAGCAGTGCCAAAAGCCACCAGGGCTGTGCCATGGGAACTGAAGCTCTGAAGCCTGGTTTCCTACAGATCACATCCTCCTATTCCCATTCCAATGTTCTTCACCCACCACACTTCCCATGACATCAACACCATGCCACCTCAGGTCCTACCATGCCCACTACACCACTTAAAACCTCTTCAATTTCCATCTATGTGCTGGGCTTTCCTTCTCCAGCAGTACTCCTCACATTCTGTTTGACGCCGAGCTGGTGGATCATTTTGTGCACAAAGGTCCACAAAACTCTTATCCTGAAGTGTCAAAGCTCTCACACATGGAAGTATCCACCAGACACAGATGAAATCTCTATCACTTAGTAAAGCTGGAGGACCACATCTCCACTGCAGAGCAGAAGAAATGCTCACAAGTCCAAGCGCTACATTCACAGCTCTAAATCACAGAATCACAGAGTGCCAGGTTGGAAGGGACCCCAAGGATCATCTGCTCCAACCTTTCTAGGTAACAGCACCCTGTCAAGCTGAGTCTTCAAACTGTCCAGTGTAGGGGAAGATGGAGTCCCGTCTGCAGTTCTGGAGCCCCCAGCACAGGAAGGACATGGAACTGTTGGAGCAGGTCCAGAGGAGGCCACNGATTCTATAAGATGCTTCCCCTGGGAGATGCTTCCAGTGTTTGACTGTGCTCATGGGGAAAATTTTCCTTCTGGAGCCCCACTGGAATCTCACCAGCAGTAACTTGTCCCCATCACCTCTTGCCTTTTCTGTGGGACTCCTTGTAAAAAGGGAGTTTCCATCCTCCTGGTAGCCACTCTTTATGTACTGGTACATGGTAACAAGGTCTTCACTAAGCCTTCTCTTCATGACTTTCAATACAGACAAGTCTTGGACCCTTCTAGAATGAGCAGATACCTCTGCAGGCCTAACCCAATGCTCTGCAAGATGAGTGTCTGAAGGCACCTTGGTTGAGTCTGGTTTTCTGACCAAAAGCTACTTGAAATGAAAAACTAAAAAGCAGGAATCTTTCCTGCCACACCACTGAACAAAAAAGCACATTCCTGAGCCAGCTTCAGAGGTTCTAATCACCCACTGTCAACTTGGGCAGCTTGGGTACAGAGCAACTGAAATTTGGCCAAACATAAGCTGTGCTTGGAAGGCCAACTCCACACTGCACAAAGCCAAAGGAATGCTGAAGCCTCAGAGAGAGAGAGATAGTTCCCTCTGCAGAAGATGACAAAATATTAAATTTCTGCTAAATCTGAAGCAATAAAATTAAATACAAGCACTGAGGCACAGGGATGAAAAGCCCAGTGCATAATTGTTTGACAAAACTTGTGTTTCATTTACTCAAGATGGGTTCTTTGAGAGTTTATCAGAACCAGCTGGTGTGACAGGCAGAGTCCTGCTCCTGTTTCTCCTGCAAAACCTGGGAACACAACAAGACAAAGCTCTCAATATCTCCTACAATAAATTCTTTCAGCAGGTAGAACCAATTCTTGAAGCAAGCTTTCCTAATGGCCTACAAAAAACTTTCCAGTAACTCAAGAGTTAGGCTCTCTCAGAAGTCCTAAAACCATTAAGAACACACAGTGCTAAACTGTTAACTACTACTCGCTGATGTCTGGCTGAGTGCCCCTGGACATGCTGATGGCCAGCAAGCTGCCTGCTCCACACCTACATGAGGCTCAAAAAAGCTAAAGTGCAAGGTCCTGCACTTAGGCCAGGGCAATCCTTGTTAGCAGTCCAGGCTGGGGGATGATGAGATTGAGAGCAGCCCTGCAGAAAAGGACTTTGGGGTGCTGGGGGATGAGAAGCTGGATATGAGCCAACAGTGTGAGCTTGCAGCCCTGAAGGCCAATGGCAGCCTGGGCTGCATCCAAAGCAGCACTGCCAGAGATAGAGAGAGGGGATTCTGCCTCTCTGCTCTGCTCTGGTGAGACCTCACCTGCAGTGCTGTGTCCAGCTCTGGAGCCCTCAACACAGGAAGGACATGGGCCTGAGGGAGCAGGTCCAGAGGAGGGCCATGGAAATGCTCAGGGGGCTGGAGCAGCTCTACTATGAGGGCAGGCTGAGGGAGCTGGGGGTGTTCAGCCTGCAGAAGAGAAGGCTCCAGGGAGACCTCAGAGCAGCCTGCCAGTACCTGAAGGGGGCTGCAAGAAGGCTGCAGAGGGACTGTTTGCAAAGGCCTGCAGGGACAGGATGAGAGGCAATGGTTTGAAATGAGAGCAGAGCAGATTTAGATTGGGTGTGAGGAACAAGTTCTGCACCATGAGGGTGCTGGAACACTGCAACAGGTTGCCCAGGGAGGTAGCTGAGGTGCTGTGCCTGGAGATATTTAAGATGAGGCTGGAGAAGGCCCTAAGCAACCTGCTCTAGTGGAGGATGTCTCTGCTGCCTGCAGGGGGGCTGGACTGGACGACCTTTGGAGGTCACTTCCAACCCAAACCCTTCTATGATTCTGTAAGCCACTCCAGCAGCAGCAGAGGAGAAATTCTACAAGTTTACAGCTGCTTTACCTCTAAATATATCTTCTGGAAAAAAAAGAGTGAGGGGGGAATAACTGAGCTATTCATCCCAGAGGGCTCCTAAACCCAAGCTCTGGTGCACACAAACACAATACTCATAAACCCAGCATGTTGTGGAGCCTCCTTATACCCAACATGGAAACACCTATTAAGGGTCCATGGGGGTTCATTTTTCCCAGCATGAAAAGTCCTGCAAGAGAGGTCAGGTCTTGCTACTGTGCAGAGGTTTGCATGCACCAGAGCCATGGATGGGAACACCAGGCCATGGAGATCCAGTGGGATCTCGAAAGGAGATGGAATTAAAGTCTCCATGGAAAGACACCATGGTGATGGTTATGTCAGGCACTTCTGGGGCTGTCAGAACACTGAGATGTAAGGATAGGCTCTACCAGCCTGAAGCCATTGGAGAGGACATGGCAGAAGGTAACAAAAGGTGTAGGGCACAAGGCACCGTGTAGGACAAGCCAGAGGAAGGCAAAACCTAAGGTTCCCCACAAAGATCTGGTCAAATAACTGAAGACAGCAAAAAAATGAAGTGACTTCACCAATCTGGGCTATCACCTTTAGCCTGACATCAGATCAGCACCTCCACAGCACCAAAAAAGGCCCAAATCTGGTACAAAGATGCAAGTTAAGGTCAGTATCAACAGACCCCATGGAGCAGGAGGTGGAAGAACCCAGGCTGAGCTGTTGGCAGGCAGCAATACAGCCCAAGGGCAGCAGTGGCCCTCCTGACCCCACTGCCCCCTGCCAGGACCACAGGATCCAGCCTCCCCAAACCACAAAGAGCTACCACAGAGTCCCTAAAGGGAACAAGGACGCAGCCAACACCCTGACTTAAAGCCATCTCGGTTATTTCCACATCTCCACTCTTAGAGGGGTTGTTTGAGTCCTGTTTTACTGCAGTGCTCTCATTGCTCATCACTCCCCTAAATATGAAACACATCCCAAACTCCCACCCCTCACCCTCGCCGTCTGCAGCATCACTTCCCAGCTTCTCCCTGTGCCCCCCATAACAGACAGCCCTTTGTTCTTCCACAGAGGAGAGGGTGTAACCTATCCTAACCCAAAGGGAAGGATTTCTTCAGTGTACAGTGTAAATTGAACTAAAGTGCTGGAGAAACAGTAATTCCTGAGTGCTCTCCTACAAACCCCCAGCCCAAACAGCTCCTGTTTAGGTGACATATAGGATTTCGTAGCAGAGGAAACATTAGAAAGCCAGGAGAAGGCAGGAACATCTTAACTGGCAAATTAAACCCACACCACTCTTGATGCAGAAGGAAACCTTCCAAAAGCCTGCCTTATTGACCAAAAAGGTGCTCTCAGAGGGAGAGAAGCTGCAAGGTCTCAAGCTTGGCATGAGCTCCTCAGAGATTTGCTAAAGGCAAAGCCCCTAAGATGAAATCTGGACTCATCCTTGACAGAAAAAAGAGGAGACAAGCAAGAAGTAAAACAAATATCTGCTGCCGAGCTTCAGTTTCTCCCTTGAGACATTCCAGCCTTGCAGGGTCCCACTCCTGAGCCCCCTGTGCTGGGTTACTCTTTGGTTACTGTGGTTAGGAAGAAGAGTTAAGACCCAGCAATTGATTGGAGCTGCAGATACAAAGATATTCAACAGGATAAAGCCATGGATAAAATCCTCAAGGGCACCCAAGCAGCTAAATGTCACTTTCAGAAGAGCTTTGCATTTCAGAAGTAAAAAAAGGGAAAAAAAAAAAAAAAAAAGGCAACAAAACCTCTTCTGTACTGATCACACAATTCCAGGTGGGTTTGGGTGGGAAGGGACCCTTAAAAGGTCATGCAGTCAGCAAGGACATCCCCAGCTAGAGCAGGTTGCTCAGAGCCCCAAACAACCCAACCTGCAATGGTTCCAGGGATGGGGCAGCTCCTACCTCTCTGGGCAACCTGGGCCAGAGTCTCACCACTCTCAGGGTAAGAAATGTCTTCCTCTTCTCCAGTGTAAAACCTTCCTTTCAGTTTAAACCATCACCCCTTGCCCTGTCACCAAAAGGTCCTGCTCAAAAGTCCATCCCCAGCTTTAAGCACTTTCAGGCCACCAAAAAGTCTCCCTTGAAGCCTTCTCTTCTCCAGGCTGACAACCCCAACAGCAGAGAGCTTCCAGCCCTCCCAGCATTGCTGTGGCCTCCTCTGGCTCTGCTCCAACAAGTCCCTGCCTGCTGTGCTGAGGATTCCAGAGCTGGCCCCAGCACTGTAGAGGGGCAGAATCCCCTCCCTGTCCCTGCTGCTGGGGATCAGCCCAGGACAGGCTGGCTCTGGGCTGGCAGCAGTCGGTGCCAGCTCACGTCCAGCTTTTCACCCATCAGCACCTCCAAGCCCTTCTCCTCAGGACTTCAGTATTTAAGCAGCAAAGCAGGGACATTTGTTAACCAACACTGGCCCTTCCAGTCCCCTGAGGGAGTCACCCAGCCCTCATCTGGTGGTGGCACAGGCAGGTCATGTGTGTGGCTGCTGCATATTTGGCAGGGAAAGCTGCCAAAGGGAGCTAGAAATAAAGCTCTGTTAGATTCTGCTCCTGGTTAGGAAAATGTCCAGCAGGAACAACCAGATGCAAACTGCACACAAACTAATAGCAAGCATCAGACCCTCTGCAGAAGCAGAAGGTCTTAATGGAGAAAAACTGCTTTTAAAGGTCTGTTTCTGGTGATGTTGGTACAAACTCCTCAAGGAAGTTCTCAGTGATAAGACCTTCACAGAAATCTAAACCAGTGGCTTAAAGAATTAAAGGATTACCCCTTGGAAACTTGGTCTCTGCAAGTTTCTGACAAAGAAAAGGATCAGCCTGCTGGAAGTGCTCAGCACCTCTTACAGGCAGCATCCCAAATGGATTTGGCCAAGAAACGATTGAGCTCCTCAGCCTCTCACAGTTGTCTCCTCCTCTCTAAGGCCACCATAAGGGGACCCCTGGCAGAAGGAAAACACATTTAGCAGGTGAGCATCCCTTTAGGAGCCAGAGGAGCAAACTGAGGCACCCTGACATGGAGAGAGGCCAGCTGCATTCCCTTGGAGGGTTTGAGGTGCTGGTCCTCCCTGGTACCCTCTTTGGCAATTTCTGTAGAACCTCTCTACAGAGTTGTGGACTGCTCCAAAGAAGAGCAACAAAACTGTTCTCTAGAACAGGGCTGGTGAGGAGCAGCTGAGGGAGCTGGAGGTGTTCAGCCTGGAGAAGAGACTGAGGGGAGACCTTTTGGCTCTTCACACCTCCCTGAAAGGAGGTTGGAGCCAAGTTGGGGCTGGTCTCTTCTCCCAGGGAACAAGGAAGGTGACAAGAGGCAATGGTCTCAAGTTGCACCAGCAGAGGTTTAGGTTGCACATGAGGAACAAATTCTTGATTCTGCCCCTTTACTCTGCTCTCCTCAGANCCAGGCTACCCAAGGCAGTGGTGGAGTTCCCATCCCTTCAAAGCTGTGGAGATGTGGAGAGATGCCTTTATGTGAACCTCAAGCTCAACAGGTTACAAAAGCCAGTTACTCTCCCTATAATAAACCCAGAGATCAGCTAGGAAAGACAAGTTTGACCAGCTTGGAGCAAACCACCCTTTGATGACTCCCTGCTACATTCTCCTTTCACTTCTTTTGGCAGAGAAAAGAGGTTACTGCCCTTTTCTTTGGCTCCTGTTGTCTCCTGTCATTCCCCTGTGCACTCAGATAGTTCAGGTTCAATGTTCAAAGGGAGGAACAGGCTGGGAAACGTCCCTCAGCTCTGTTTACCAACAGAACCAGTGAGCAAGGACAAAGGGAGACAGTGCTACTGGGTAGAGATCTGAGGACCTGTCCTTGCTTCCTGCTCATGTTGCTTTTCCTGTAGCTGCTGGAAATATTCTTTCAGGTGGAAGACCTCTCTTCTGAGGACAGGCTGGGGGAGCTGGGTCTCTTTAGCCTGGAGAAGAGGAGTCTGAAGGGTGACCTCAGTCACATGTATAAAGATGTGCAGGGCAGTGTCAGGAGGACAGAGCCAGGCTCTGCTCAGGGATGTTCAATGACAGGACAAGGGGCAATGGGTATCAGCTGGAGCAGAGGAGCTGCCATGGGAACATGAGGGAAAACCTTTCCACTGTGAAGGTAACAGAGCCCTGGAGCAGGCTGCCCAGAGAGTCTCCTTCTCTGGACACATTCAAAATCCACTTGGATGTGTTCCTGTGTGACCTGCTCTAAGTGACCCTGCTCTGGCAGGGGGGTTGGACTGGATGAGCTTTGGAGGTCCCTTCCAATCCCTAACATTCTGTGATTTTGTGACTCTGATTTGCAGCAACAAAGGGCTGCAGAAATACCAGAAACCAGCGTGTTGGACCAGATGGTCTCCAGAGGTCTCTTTCAAGCTCTACCATTCTGTAATTAATGAATGGTATTAAGGGGTCAAGAAACACTCCCAGCCTGTTCCTGCTCATAGAATCATTTGGATTGAAAAAGACCTTTAGGATCATTCAGTCATAGAATTGTTTTGGCTGGAAAAGCTCTCTAAGATCATCCAGGCCAACACCACTGTGGCCATTAAACCACGTCCCAAAGGGCTGTGTCCCTGTGTTTCTTGAACACCTCCAGGGATGGAGACTCCATCACCTCCCTGGGCAGCCTGTTCCAATGCCTGAGCATTCTTGCAGCAAAGAAATTGTTCTTAATCTCCAACCTCAACCTCTCCTGGTGCAACTTGAGGTCATTTCCTCCTGTCCTATCACTGTGTTGGGTTTCATGTTCTTAGTCATTTGGCTTGGAGTCAAGCAGGACATCATTTCACCTCCAACTGCCAAACCTGATATGTAAAAGCTGCTAAAATTGCAATTAACTCCCTGAATTACAACATTTCCCTTCTTAGCCTCAGGGTCAGGGGCTAACACACTAAGCAGATTTCCATGGTGGGCTGCAAACTGTTAATTGCAACAATTGCCTTAAGGACTTCCCAATGCCAGCTCCTTCCATACAGAGTGTGAGCCACCTCCTGTGTGGGATCCTGATTCTGCTCCTTAGACAGGTGACAGGAAATTTTCTCCAACAAGATAAAAACTGCTGCAAGGCCCTAGAGCTACCAACAAGCCTACCTCTTCTCAGTAGCAAGCAATGCAGTTAGTCAAGTGGGGATTAAAACCAACTCCCAGTTTGCATGTCAAGAAATGCTCTGAAAGAGCAGCACTTGCAGAGCAGAATTTGCTCAGCTCCAGCAGTTGCTGGTTAACATCTCCCCCTGCTCTCCATTGCTGGAGTGGGGCTGGTCTGAGACCCAGTAGAGGAAAAAGCAATCACAAAATCATACAATCTCAGACTGGCTTGGGTTGGGACTTTTCAAAGTTATCTAACCCTACCCCCTGCAGTCTGCAGGGACATAGAATCCTGGAATGGTAAGGTTNTGAAGGATGGGGCATCTCCCACCTCTCTAGCCTTGTGCCAGTGTTCCCCCCACTTCAGCATAAAAAACTTCTTTATCTACACTCTTAAGGGGAAACATGGGTAGGAAAGAGGTGCTGGTCCCAACTCACCAAGGCAGGCAGTGGTTGAGAGTGCTGAGCCTAGATGAAGAGAAGAACCAAAGGAGGGCTGCAGATGTTAGCAGGTTCCTTAAAGAAGGTGAGTTCATTGAACATGGCACTAAGACAAGAACCAAAACTTCCTCCCTGCTTGTCCTGCAGAGTTTTGGCTGAAGAGCTGCTGAGAAGCCCTAACACAGAGCATGGCTGTGGAGGGAGGCAGGCACCCACCTTGAGCTGGGCTTACTCAACCACTACACTGACTGCAGAGCCTGCCCAGCTTGTGTTACATCCCAATGGATCCAACACAGCAGTTGGAAACTCAATATTGTCCAGGTCTAATTGGACAGGATCCAGTTCAATCCTGTCAAATGTCCTGATGAATGCTAAAGCAATAAAAACCCTTTTAGCCATTGAGACAGCCAGGCTGAAAGGGAAGAGGAAAAATATGATCCTTGCAAAACACAGATAAGAGAATTCATGAATCTGACTCAGATAAAAGACATTTTTTTCATACAAATATTTCCATCAGGCTTGCAAGGGGAACAATTCACAGGCCCTACCTACATCTCCATGCAAACTGGTCAAGAGGTAAAAGCTTCCAGCAAGCACTTTTGAGATGCCATTTACTCTGGAATGTGGTTGGGCAGCAAGGGCATGGAAAAAAAAAAAATCAATCTCATTTCTTTGTCTCCAGATCTTATGACACAGATTAGAAAAACTGGCTACAAATTTGCTTACCTAGAAATGCCATGGGTCTGAAATGCAGGTGGGAACCCTCCTGAGAATAGAAACCATCTGACCCCTCCCCCTCTACCCTGCCCCAGTGAGGCCACAGCTGCAGTACTGGGTCCAGCTGTGGACTCCCCAGTTCAAGAGAGGCAGAGAACTACTGGGGAGAGTCCAGCAGAGCCTACAAAGATGCTGAGGGGCCTGGAGCATCTCTGTGAGGAGGAAAGGCTGAGTCCTGGGGCTGTTGAGCTTGGAGAAGAGCAGCCCCAGGGGGTATCTTCTCAGTGCTCACCAAGAGCTGAAGGGTTGGGGGCAAGAGGATGGGGCCAGACTCTTGTCAGTGGTGCCCAGTGACAGGACAAGGGGTAACAGGAACAAACTGGAACCCAGGAGGTTCCATCTGAAGAGGAGGAGAAGCCTTTTGAAGGTCCCTTGCAGCCCAAACCATTCTATAATTCTACATACAAAAGGGCAGCAACTTCCAATGCCTGAAAGTAGTCATCTGGCCACAATGATAATAGAAGAAGACAAAGCTCAGTGGTTTTACTGATCTGTCTGGTCTCTAGGGTTGAAAGAGCTAATCCACACTGAGTTATCCTCTCAGCTTTTCTGTAGAATACATACCAAAAAAGATAAGCAAATTGTATTACACTAGATATAATTACAGAAGCTCCTAATTACACATCACAACTTGGAGGCAGCCTAGCAAACCCTGTGCTTTCCAGAGCAGCAATTCCTGAAGTGAATAGTAAATCAGCTTTTGCTTGCCACTGATTTGAAACTTTAACCTATAAATTAAATTAATAAGAGACAAAGGCTTCTTTTGTGCATTTGCAAGCCTGTAGGATTTTACAAATAATAGGACTGGAAAGTGATTTATATTCCAAGATTAAAGGTCAGTTTGGCGCACACGACTTTGGAGCAAAACACCAGAGAGACTTTGCTATTAACTCATTCATGCACAGTGCTAATGCTGTATTCCCAGAATCCCAGCATGCTGCTGCTTGGAAGGGACCACTGGAGATCATCCAGTCCAACCCCCCTGCTAAAGCAGGGCATCCACAGCAGCTGCCCAGGAGCACAATGCCCAGCTGGGTTTGGAAGCTCTCCAGACAAGGAGACTCCACAACCTCTCTGGGTAGCCTGCTCCAGGGCTCCAGCACCCTCACACCAAAAAATTTTCTCCTCCTCTTCAAACAGAACCTCCTGGGTTTGAGTCTGTACCTATTGCCCCTTGTCCTGTCACTGGGCACCAGAGATAAGAGTCTGCCCCCATCCCCTTGCCCCCCACCCTTTAGCTCTTGTTGAGCATTGATCAGACCCCCTCTGGGGCTGCTCTTCTCCAGGCTCAACAGCCTCAGGGCTCTCAGCCTTAGCTCCTCACAGATCTGCTCCAGGCCCCTCGGCATCTTTGTAGGCTCTGCTGGACTCTCTCCAGTAGCTCCCTGACTCTCTTGATCCAGCAAGCCCAGGACTGGACCTAGCAGTTCTCATCCATAAGGCAAGAGAGACAACAGAGCTGCTACCTGGAAGGGCTGCAAAGCTCTTACATGCTCCCTGCCTCCCTGGAGGTGTTCAAGGCCAGGTGGGAGGAGGCCTTGAGTGACCTGTACTAGTGGGAAGTGTCCCTGCCTATGGCAGGGGGTTGGAACTAGATGATCCTTGAGGTCCCTTCCAACCTTATCATTCTATGATTCTATGATTTTCTTCTACCATCATCCCCTCTTGTTCCTCTCTTCCAAAGAGCATTGAAATTTGTCATCATCTTCTCTGTGTAGATTACTTAAAACACACCATTAACTAGCTCATAAATCCACAATTTAAATAATTATGAGAGCATTGCCTCTGTTATCTTCAAAGCTGACAAACCTCCTGGGTCCTGAACGTTTCAGGAGCAGTAGATTATTCCCCACAGCCCCCTGGTAGGCAGAGGGAAGAACAGGCACCATCATTCCTGGTGGGCACCTTCTCCAGCAGCCAAGATAAAAGCCAGGTAGAGGGGTCAGAGCATGGAGAGCAGGTTAAGTGGCTGTGAAGTGAGTTGCAAGAATTAATTTGATTAGGAGGGGAGAGGAAGAAAAAAGAGGAGCATTTGAAGAGGAGTGCTGAGGGTCCTGGGTGGTCTGTAAACGAGTCTGAAACAGTGGGAGAGTGTAACAAAGAGATGAAATCCAATCATTGTACAGGAAGCTTTCACCAGGCTTAAAACAAATCCTTAAGAAAAACAAAAAAGAATCCAGGAAGAGGAATTGTGTTACTGCTGAAAACCTTATTGGCATCTTCCCAATGCACTTCCAGCCCCTGACTGACACTTCTGCTGCTGGTCCTGGCAGTGGGGAGGGATCATAGAATGGTAAGGTTGGAAGGGACCTCAAGGATCATCCAGTTCCAACCCCCTGCCATAGGCAGGGACACCTCCCACTAGCACAGGTTACTCAAGGCCTCATCCAACCTGGCCTTGAACACCTCCAGGGAGGGAGCAGCCACAACCTCCCTGGGCAACCTGTGCCAGTGTCTCACCACCCTCACTGCAAACAACTTCCTCCTAACATCCAGTCTCAATCTCCCCTCTGCCAGTTCAAACCCATTGCCCCTTGTCCTGGCATTGCAAGACCTTGTCAATAGTCCCTCCCCAGCCTTCCTGGAGCCCCCTTCAGATACTGGAAGGCTACTCTAAGGTCTCCTGGAAGCCTTCTCTTCTCCAGGCTGCAGAGCCCCAACTCTCTCATCCTGTCCTCATAGCAGAGCTGCTGCAGCCCTCTCAGCATCTTCGTGGCCTCCTCTGGACCCGCTCCAACAGTTCCATGTCCTTCCTGTGCTGGGGGCTCCAGAACTGCACACAGGACTCCAGATGGGGTCTGATGAGAGCAGAGTAAAGGGGCAGAATCCCCTCCCTTGCCCTGCTGGCCATGCTGCTCTTGATGCAGCCCAATCATCTTTTCCTCTGCTTCAAAAATCTCAAAGAGCTCCCAAAAGAAAATTCCCTGGGGGGAAGCATTTCCATCAAACTTTTCCTAGTTTAATTCTGTTTGGATTTAATATTGGTGGAAATGAGGGGAAAGCTGGGGGAAGTGATGAGTGACCCAAGTGGCAGGTGGCACTAACCTGCTTGATGACACCAAAGGGAGAATCAGAGAGGCTGCTCATTTCCGTTGTGATTGCTTAGCTAAAGACAGCTTTGGTAAGAAACACAAAGACAAGAAGTTCTTGGACTTCACTGAGGAATCAACAGAATCTTTTCACTGGAAAAGCCCTTTCAGATCATCCAGTCTAATCATTCTCCAACTCTACCAAGCCTGGTGCTAAACCATGGCCCTCAGCACCACATCTTACAGCTACCTGAAAGGACATTGTGGAGAGGCTGCTGCTGGGCTCTTCTCACAGGTAAGCAGTGATAGAACAAGAGAGTGAGGTGTCAAGCTGTGACTGGGTGGGTTTAGACTGGACATTAGGAAGCATTTTTTTCCCAGCAAGAGTGGTCAGGCATTGGAATGGGCTGCCCAGGGAGGTGGCCCACTAAGACTGGACATTAGGAAACATTTCTTCCCCAGCAAGAGTGGTCAGGCATTGGAATGGGCTGCCCATCTAAACACATCCACCAACCCTGGATGTGTTTAAAAGTCATTTGCATGTGGTGCTTGAGGATATAGTTTAGGGTGAACCTTGTGGAGTAGGGATAACAGTTGGATTTGGTGATGCTGAGGGGCTTTTCCAACCAGAATCTTTCTGTGAGTCTGTGTTCTCTATGGCTTTGAAAGCCTTCCAGGGATGGGGACTCCACCACTGCCCTGGGAGCCTGTTCCAGTGTTGGAGAACCCTTTCAGTGAAGAAGTTTCTTCTAATGTCCAGCCTAAACCTCCCCTGGTGTAACTTGAGGCCATTTCCTCCTGTCCCATCACTTGTTACTTGGCAGAGGAGACCAACACCCACCTACCTGGCTCCCACCTCCTTTCCGCCGGTTGTAGAGAGCAATGAGGTCTCCCCTCAGCCTCCTTTTCCCCAGACAGAACACCCTCAGTTCCCTCAGCTGCTCCTCATCAGACCTGCTCTCCAGACCCTTCACCAGCTCGGTTGCCCATGCTGGAATTCTAGGATTAAACTATTATTAGAACCCCAGAGCTGAGCTCACAGTTGGGAATAACAAACATTCTGGCAAACTGCATTCAGAGATATCTTGCCTCCTATGCCAAGCACCTGGGATTCATCTGAAACCTGTCTCACATGGAGACCTTCTTGCAGCAGCCTGATACAAAACCCAGATACAGCACAACAAGCTTTTGATGTTGTGTTGATGTTTATCTGCCAATACTCTTGCTTCATGCACTTACCTTATGATGGATCTTGTTACTTAATTGATCACAGGCAAGGTCAGGAATTGGCCTTTCTTCCCAGCACTAGCCCTGACATCATGCAAATCACCAGAAACCAGAAGCAAGCATCTAATCCTCAGCTTCAAATTCACACTGAGCAGCCCAGCAAGATGTGTGAAGGGGGACAAGTGGGTTTTCAATCAGGCCTCTGAAAAGGTCAACTCTCAAAAATCAAATGGAAAAAAAACCAACCAAACAAACAAACCAAACCAACAAAAAGAGCTGAACAGAAGCTTAGAAGTCCCTTTGGTATCAGTCACCTCAACTCAAGGAGCAGTTTGCTGTCACAACAGGAGATGCAAACAATCTGCATTTAAATCCATCACAGGCAGGCAGAACCTTCTTGTCTCCTTGCTCTCCCTGCAGAGGATTCATAGAATCATAGAAGGGTAAGGTTGGAAGGGACCTCAAGGATCACCTAGTTCCAACCCCCTGCCATAGGCAGGGACACCTCCCACTAGCACAGGTCACTCAAGGCCTCCTCCAACCTGGCCTTGAACACCTCCAGGGAGGGAGCAGCCACAACCTCCCTGGGCAACCTGTGCCAGTGCCTCACCACCCTCACTGCAAACAACTTCCTCCTAACATCCAGTTTAAATCTCCCCTCTGCCAGTTCAAACCCATTGCCCCTTGTCCTGTCATTGCAAGACTTTGTAAATAGTCCCTCCCCAGCCTTCCTGTAGCTCCCTTCAGACACTGGAAGGCTACTCTAAGGTCTCCTGGAAGTCTTCTCTTCTGCAGGTTGCAGAGCCCCAACTCTCTCAGCCTGTCCTCATAGGATTCATCAACTGTGAGCTTTGGCTTCTATGTGGCAAGCTGTCCAGTGAGGGGAGAATCACACAGTCACAGAATGGTTGGGGTTGGAAGGGACCTCTGAAGATGACTGAGCCCAGCCCCCATGCCAAGGCAGGTTCACCTAGAGAAGGTCACACAGGAACACATCCAGGTGGGTTTGGAATGTCTCCAGAGATCTTGCAATGACAGGACAAAGGGCAATGGGTTGAAACTGGAAGAGGGGAGATACAAACTGGATGTTAGGAAGAAGTTCTTTACAGTGAGGGTGGTGAGACACTGGCACAGGTTGCCCAGGGAGGTTGTGGATCACAGAATGTGATCTATGATCACATTCTGTGATTCTGTGATCCACAACCTCCCTGGAGGTGTTCAAGGCCAGGTCCAGCACCTCTCAAGGCTCCAATCACCCTTAAATCACCGTGCTGCAATGCTCCATCACCCTTGAAGAAGTTGAGGGGTGTATCTGTGAAGATCTGCACTCTCACATACTTCACAGAGTCACAGAACTGTTTCAACTGGGAAAGACCTCCAAGATCATCAAGTCTTACACAGAACTCACAGAAACATTCTGGTTGGAAGAGACCCTCAGGATCACCAAGCCCAACCAACATCCCTACTACCATGGTCATTAAACCAAGTCCTGAAGTGCCATGTCCACAGGTTTCTTGAACACCTCATGTGGATGGTGACTCCACCGCATCCCTGCTTCAATGTCTGACAACATTGGGAATGTTTTTGCTTCCAGCAATGAGAACTGTTGGAATAAAGCCCACTCTAAGACATTAGGGATTGTGAAAGCAGGACATTTGCTGATTTATCAGACTGAATTGCTAGATGTTAGTTACTTCTCCTTTCCTAACAGGTTGGAAAAAGCTCGATGAAAACTCTAACAAGGTCTCATACAGCAAAGAAAAGGGAGAAAAGACATCAAGAGGCAGTTAAAGAGCAGTTGGAGCTTCCTTCTCACTCCTATCAGCACAGCTATCAGTCAGCAAGCCCCTAATTAGCTACAAAAGACATTGTGCTCCTCAGAGCTGCTGTAGGCCAGAAGCTGGAGCACTGATTGACAGCCTCTATTTAAGAAAAGCAGTTACAGAATAATTAGTGACAATTTGTACAGATCAGAAGTGACCTTTGAGGCTGTGCAGAGCCTTATGTAAAGAATAAAGCTGTGCTCAGCTGCACTGACACGTTCACAACTCAAATGGGACTTGGTTAGTCCTGAAAGCAGGTTCAGCAAAGTCCTTCAAGCTTTCCTGTTTTGTGGCAACCAACCCATCCTGAGCACTCACAGACAAGTACACAGCAGGGAAGCAAATCTTCAATCTTATTCCCAACACTGGCAAGATTTTGTTGCTTTGGAAGCAGGTTTTTGTTTTCCTTTCCCTTTATCCAGCTGCGTCACCTTTGTGTCAGTAGTGAGTTTGCCTCATCAGCCTGGCTTCCTGCAGCAAGGGATGCAAACCATTGAAAAACCCTTGGATAAAAGGCTCTCACAGAATCCCAGCACAGTGGAAGCTTGAAGGGACCTCTGGAGATCATCCAGCCCAACCCCCCTGCTAAAGCCGGGCACCCACAGCAGCTTGCCCAGGAGCACAATGTCCAGAGAAGGAAACTCCACAACCTCTCTGGGCAGCCTGCTCCAGGGCTCCAGCACCCTCACACCAAACAAGTTTCTCCTCCTGTTCAGATGGAATCTCCTGGGTTCCAGTTTGTGCCTATTGCCCCCTGTCCTGTCACTGGGCACCACTGAATAAAAGCCTGGCCCCATCCTCTTGCTCCTCAGCCTTCAGCCCCTCTGGGGCTGCTCTTCTCCAAGTTAAACAGCCCAAGGCTCTCTGCCTTTTCTCCTCACAGAGATGCTGAAAACATTCCCTTCAAAACATCACTTCAAGAAATTATCTTACAATTAAAAGTATAAATCCAACTCTGAGCAGAAAGGCCACCAGCTTCTTGCATGGTCCATGCCAGGGCTCACACCTCTGCTGAGCTTCATCCATCTACTGACTTAGCCAAGCACAGGCTACCAGGACAGGAGGGTCCTCTGATTTAACAGCTCCTGTGCAGTTTTGGTGCAAAGCTGGCAGAGGAGGAGGACACCCAGCAGGACTCTCCCCCCATGTGCTCTCCTGCCTGAGCAGCTGCCTCAGCAGCTGTTCCTACCAGTTGGTGGCTGAATTTTACAAGGTCTCTGTCTGTAATTAAAAAGCAACAATACATTGGCAGTTATGATTAAAATGCATCACTGGATTGCATCCCTCAGGGTTGCAGCACCTCCCCTACCAGGACAGGCTGAGCAAGCTGGGGCTGTTCAGCCTGGAGAGAAAAAAAGGGTACAGGGAGACCTAAGAGCAGCCTGCCTGTACCTGAAGGGGGCTACAGGAGACCTGGAAAGGGACTTTTGGTAAGGGCCTGTGGTGATAGGACAAGGGGCAATGGTTTGAAACTACAGCAGGGGAGATTTATATTGGACATTAGGAAGAAGCTCTTTACTGTGAGGGTGAGACACCCTCCAGAGAGACACTGGAACAGGCTGCCCAGAGAAGCTGTGGACACTTCATTGCTGGAAGTGTTTAAGACCAGGCTGGGTGAGGCTTTGAGCAGCCATGGCAGGGGAGGTTGGAACTAGATGATCTTGAGGGTCCCTTCCAACCCAAGCCATTCTATAACTTCTGCAGTGGCACACTGCAGACAGACACTCTGGACATGACCATGTAGGACTTTTCCCATCTCTAACCCCTTAAGGTTGTCTGCTTAACCACTCTGCCAAGGCTACCACCAGCATCCAAACTTACAGGCTATGGGTCAGAAATACTCATCTCCTGCTTCTGCCACTCAGACCTGCCCCAAGCCAAGACATCTGGCCACAAGGTGCTCTGCAGTGTGGGCACAAAGGTCAGAGAGCTGCAGGTTGGGTGGGGAGAGTCAAAAACCTGAGTCTGGCAGAAGAGGATTTTCTCCATTTGGAGCCTGTTAAGACACTGTGCTCATGCCAGATAAGCAGCACACCCAGAACTAGCAAAGCTTGGGCCAGATAAAGCTTGGCACAAGAGGCAGTGGTAAGAGGCCCCTGGGGAACAAACTGATGCTCCCCCATGGCATGTATGGCTCACAGAGCTGGTACCTACTAACAGTGGTTAGAAAGCTCCTCCAGCCCATGCCTGGGCACTGCCCTGCTCCAAAAAAAGCCTTGAGTGGCACCAAACCTTGCACAGCAGATGTCTTCCCTGGTGTACATGGGAGCCTGTGTGCTGGTTTGAGGCCTGCCTGTGCAGGGAGATGCCACGCTCTGTAGATGAAGGATGAGCTCTGGAGGAGGCAGGGACAGCAGAGTCAGGGGGCCACGTTCAGCCACATCTCCCTGCTGGCACGGGAAGGGAACTCGAGATGCCGGCGAGCGCGGCGGGATTCGTGCCACAGGATTCGTGCCAAAAAAGCCAACGGGAGCAGAACTCCAGCTCCAGCCTGCAAACCACCACAGGCAGATTTGTAAACCATTGTGTACACAGCAGATAAATGCTTCATAATCCTGATGACAAACAGATCTCCAAGCCAGAAGCAGCTTCTCTCCACATTAACTGCATCAGAAACAGGTTCCACTGAGCAAAAAAAAAAAAAAAAAAAAGCCAACAACCTTTTACTGGGGCTTCTAACAAGGGGGATAAAAGTCATCTCTAACCACAGCCACCAGGGAAATGATGGCAAACCCAACACGTGGGAAGCCCATCACATGGCAAGACTTCAGCTGCCAGTCACCCCTCAGAGAGCTCCATTTTCTCCTGCTAATGTGGACATCACTGCACGTGCAGCTCCTGGGCACCATGGGCACGAGAGGCCCCAAGCTGCTCACATGGTGCAAACCTACCCACCCTACCCTGGGGCCTCTGGCCATGTTAGCAAAGAAACTAATGCAGGAGTTGGTTAAACTCCCTGACCATGGTGTCCTGCCAAGCTGGGATTAGAGGCTGGGACTCCTGGCACCCAGAAGCACAGTTAATCCACAGAGTGTTTCTACCCCCACCCTTCACCCCAGCCTCCAGATAGTTTCCATGTGCCAGGCTGTGGATGATGGTGTAGCAAAGCCTTCTCATCTCCATCAGCATCTGCCTTTCTCTTCCACACTTAATGGAGCCCATCTACCTCCTACCAGGGATCAGAGCAGAGTCAGGCTGGTTGGAAAATACCTTCTCTGTGTAAACCAAGAGTTCTGCCATTTCCCTCTCCAAACTACACAGCGTCACAGATCGTAAGCCCCCCTAAACAGAGGGTCTTCAGTTGAGGAACAAGATCTCCATAAAGGCTGGGATTAAGACCCTGCACATTAGAAAGGAAAAGAAGGAGGAAAAAAAAAAAAGAAAAGAAAAAAACCAACCCAAAAACACCAGCCAAACCCTGCTCTGTTTAATTACCCAAGCCATAACAACATTTGACTGTTTCAGACAGGACTCCTGACAAAAGTGGAAATGTTATTTTCCACCAGCATGGCTGCTGGGTCTACTACAAATAAATAGTCCAGGAGGCACTCACCACACGAGGGCTGCAGGCCATGTGTTTGCATTAATTCTCTTGGCACAGCAGCCCATGTAGATTTTGGATTGCAGCTCAGGGCTGCAACAGGAGAGCTGGGGTGGCCAACATACATCACAGCAGACTCTACTTGGCCCAAGTCCATTTATGAGCTGGTCCAATACCCAGTTTGATCATCCTAATTACCAGCAGATTCCCAGCAACCCTCCTTCCCTCGTGGAGGTTATCTTCAGCTTCACCCTCTTCTTCCTCCCTCTGGTTGAAATCAGCAGGTGAATCACAGGCCTTTGTCTGGTAGACAAAGTTGGGCCTCTTTCATTTTCCTTTTATTGCAGTTTCTTTTGTGTGGATTAAAATAATTGATATTGATAACATGATCTGCTCCCCACCCCCAGCCCCAGCCCAGCCCCTGCTCCAAATTACTTGCCCAAGCTGAGGATCCCACATTATGGATATGACTGGAATGGTCTTAATTAGCCTTCTGGGCTACAGAACTGATTCTGGTTTTGATTTGAAAGAGTTGGGATTATGCAGGCTGACTGTTGTGGGTTGAGGTCACCAGCAGAGCCAGTTGGGGGGAATGCTTGGGGGGGCTGATTTTGAGCTGGGTTTTCTCAGACTGGTTCCTGGCAGCACGTGGAGCTGAGCCCTTGCAGGCCTGGGTGAAAATGAAAGACAATTTTCTGCGGTTGCTTTTGTGTTTGGATTAAGAATGACAGCACTGAAGAGTCTTTGCATCCAAAGTTTCACCCAGAACAAAGGAGGACATCGATGGTCCAACAAGAGCTAACCCAGCAGCAGCCTTCATACAAGGTCACCCTTCCATTCAGTGGGGGAAATCCCATTAAAGGCAACAACAAAAAAAAAAAAGGCAGCATTAAAGCTAAAAAGGCAAATACAGCTCTCTGGACCTGCAAAATCCCATTTCAAAATGTGCAACCACTTTAGTCAGTCACAGAAGTGAAAAATAAAGGTGTCAGTGCCTGGAAAATTGATGGGTTTTCTTGCTGGTTTGGGAAGAGGAATCCCAGTCCTGGAACAGGAGTGGGAATGTGGTCCCTGGCACTCAAATGCAGCTCTCCTGGTGCAAGGATGCAGGAGCATCCCCTGTTCCCACAGCTCAGCAGGCCTGCCCCACAAAAAGTAATTCACACAATCCCAGAATGGTAGGGGCTGGAAAGGATCTCTGGGGATCATCCAGTCCAACCCCACTGCTAAAGCTGCTGGCACCACAGCAGCTTGCCCAGGGTCACAACGGCCAGCTGAGGTTGGAATCTCTCCAGAGGAGACTCCACAACCTCTCTGGCAGCCTGCTCCAGAGCTCCAGCAGCTTCAAAGTAAAGAATGTTTTCCTTAAGGTCAAGTGAAACCTCCTGTGCTCCAGAAGAGACCTCTGAGATCATCAAGGCCAACCATCAGCCCAACACCACTATGCCCAGTAACAATGTCCTGAAGTGCCATGTCCACACATTTCTTGAACATCTCCAGGGATGGTGACCCCACCACTGCCCTGGGCAGCCTGTTCCCATGCCTGACCACTTTTTCCATACAGAAATGTTTCCTCATGCCCAATCTAAACCCCCTCCAGTGCAACCTGAAGCCATTTCTTCTTGTCCTGTTAATTGTTAGATGAGACCAACCCCCAGCACACTCCAACCTCTTTTCAGGGAGTTCAAGAGGGCCAAGAAGGTCTCCCCTCAGCCCTCTCTTCTCCAGGCTGAGCATCTCCAGTTTCCTCAGCTGCTCCTCACAAGATTTGTGCTCTAGACCCTCCACCAGCTTTGCTGCCTTTCTCTAGACCTGCTCCAGCACCTCAGTTTCTTCTCCAGACTAAACTTACAGAGGGAATTCTCCATAGGGCTCAGGTTTGCTCCTGAGGTTTGCTCAGGTTTGCTCAGGCTGTGATGGGGAAGGCAGGAGAGAAATTTGGCTTCTAGAAGCATGGCGAGGGAAAATAGCATCACCAAGCTGGCACATGGACACTGGCTGTGCTGCCAGAGACAGAAGTGCCATGATAAAGCAAGAAAACATGGAGAGAAAACAGGAGAAAAAAAACTCTTCTAGCAAAGTGAAGCAAACCAGAAAAAAAAGAAGAGTTTGGAAGTGCAGATCACTCACCTCGTAGTGATAATCCATGCAAGTCAACTCTCTCCAGCAACGATCCCCTCGGATTTTAATCAGCCCCTGGAGGAAAAAAAAAAACAATAAAAAAGACCAAAAAAATTACTGTCACAAATATTTTATTTCACTTTATCTTGTATGTCAAGGTCTCATCTCAGGATGCCAAATACTCTGGTTAAACTGCAAGGAGAACTTCTAACAGCAGAGGCTGGAATGACCCCAACAGAGACCCACAGCACATCTGTACCCCAGGTGCAGTCATCACCCCCTGAGGGAACAAAACACAACTCCAACATGACTCTTTCCACTGAAAATTGGACACAAAACTCAGGGATTCATAGATTCATAGAACGTTTTGGGTTGGAAGTGACCTTAAGGATCATCCAGTTCCAACTCCCCTGCCATGGGCAGGCTGCTCAAGGCTCCATCCAACCTGGTCTCGAACACCTCCAGGGAGGGGACATTCACAGCCTCCCTGGGCAGCCTGTTCCAGTGTCTCACTATCCTCCCTGTAAAGAATTTCTTTCTTGTGTTTACTGAAAATTGGACACAAAATCCTCGTGGAACATGCCCCATCACTTAAAGTGGAAGATGCTTTACCCACAGCATAGGCTTTGCAGTGTAGTGCTCCCAGTATGGGCTACCAGCATTGCTGGTAGGGAGGCACAGAGCATCGAGAAGCAACAGGAAGAGCCTGAAAATTAGACTCCATTACTGGGATAATTTTGTAAAACAGATTGATAAGTACCCTGCAGACCTAAATACAACAGCATTTATCATTTTGAAATCCAAACCCAACTGTGTCTCTCTCCCAAAGCCTGTCGAAAAGAGGAACCAGGGACAAACTGGGATGAGGACTCCGCTGCCTCACTAGAGGTTGAGCTGGCTACAGAGATGCAATCAGAGTAATTAGAGAAACAAAAGAGGAGAAGGGGAAGGAAGCTGACAGATCTAACCCGAGATGAATGCCCTAATGACAGGTCTGCTCCACCTCAGGTTAGAGGTTGGCAGTGAAATAAGCGGGTATGGGAAGGCTGCTGTGGGTTGATATTTCAGGGCAACAAGAGGGTGAAATTTCCAAATCAGTGGGTCCATTCCAGGGCTGGCAGCAATATTGGGATTAAATTTCTTTGCCTCAGCGATGAAGAGTAGAAAGGAATCAGTCGTCCACAGCAGGAAAGACACCTGGCCAGGGATGAGCCTGTGAGCAGGAAGCTCTGCAATCAAGCTGTAGCCAGCCCCGAGGTATGCGGGTCCAGCTTTGATGTGTGGCGAAAGGTCCCTGATTAGGATCACAATATCCCAAATTGAGGAAAGCTTCACTAGTCAAAAGGCTGAGCCAGCTCTATCATCTGCATACAATTAGGGGGCATTCACCTGCCTCTGACGTTGCCCCTAATTATAACGTTCCTGCCTTCCTCAGTAGAAAAATACAGGGAGTTTCCATGGGCATCCACTGCTGGCTGCACCAGGATCATCCCAAACCCTCCTTACACATGCAGTAGGAAAGGGGTCCAAGAAAGCAGAGACCTGTCACTGCTACAATCTGAGAGCTCAGGGGAGAAGGGGATTCCAGCACTACAGCACATCCTGCTCTATCACTTCCACTCAAATTGCTAAGAGGTTTATCTCCACTTCCAGCATTAAACAAAGTTTAGCAGATTAGAGGCTCAAGAAAAATTCCAAACACCAGCTAAAGACCCCCAAAACCTGTTTGGACCTCATAAGTAAATATCCACAAATATCCAGACAATAAAAGACATCAGCTGGACCTTGGTCTTAACTCAACATGGACTTTTTTAAGCCAACAAGGATCCACAAACCCAGTTCCAAGGTTATCTGACAGGTCAAGCCAATAGGAAATAGGCAGCATCTTGGGCTGAGCCTTGCACCAGGAGATATTTAGATATCTCTGGTTTAGAATCATAGAATGGTAAGGTTGGAAGGGACCTCAAGGATCATCTAGTTCCAACCCCCTGCCATAGGCCCCTTCAACAGGGCTGTTCACAACCTTGAATTACAGCAGTTATCAGGCACACTGCTTGAGTGCCAGCAGGTCCACAGGACAACAAAGCTGGTGACTACTCTTGGAGAGCAGCAAGTCTTGTGATGAGACACTGAGAGAACTGGGGTTGTTCAGCCTGGAGAAAAGGAGGTTGAGGAGAGACCTTCTGGCTCTCTGCAAGTCCCTAAGAGGAGGTCAGAGCCAGGTGGGGGTTGGTCTTTTCTTCTAAGGAACAAACAATAGGATAAGAGGAAATGGCCTCAAGTTGCATCAGGGGAAGTTTAGGTTGGACATAAGGAAGAATTTCTTCCCCAGAAGGGTCGTCAAAGCCTGGAACAAGATACTCAAGGCAGTGCTGAAGGCCCCATCCTTGAAGAGGTTTCAAAGCCTGGAACAAGATACTCAAGGCAGTGCTGAAGGCCCCATCCTTGAAGAGGTTTCAAAGCCTGGAACAAGATACTCAAGGCAGTGCTGAAGGCCCCATCCTTGAAGAGGTTTCAAAGCCGCAGAGATGCAGTGCTGAGGGCCATGGTTTAGTGGTGACCTGGCAATGTTGGGTTAATAGCTGGACCTGATCTTCAAGGTCTTTTCCAACCCAGCCCAACTCCATAAAGGCACAGAGAAAGGCACAATGGATGCAAAGTGCTATGAGAGAGGCCTCCTGGGACAGGAAAGCAGGCTGGTGAGCACCGCTGGCTGCTCTGTGGATTTACTCCCCAGCAAGTCATTCATCAGATCCCATCACTCCACAAGGGCTGGAGCAGGAGAGACAGGGACAAGACAGACTGGCTGTCAGCAGTCCCAGCTTCATCACCTCCTCCCGAATCATCCCCAGCCTGGCTCTGCCCCTCGAATCTTTTCTAACATTACAGGATGTGTTGATAGCATCTCCCAGGATGTGCTGCAGCCACAGCCCTGTCAGTGGCAGGATGGACACTGAGAAAGGCTCTGTGCCAGAATGCTGGAATATTAAAACAGGACAGAGCTATCTTGATGACCTTCCCTCCTGCCTTGCCCAGCCTCTTATCAAGCTCTATTATTCAGCAGGGATAATTAAAACAAGTCTATGACAGAAAAACACCACACTTGAAAATCCAAACTCTTCCCTGCAATGAGTCACCAAAGGGAGTTAATCACATTCTGTTTACTATGAAGCCTTCAAACAGGAAAGTCACTCGAAGCTCTTCATATCAAAGCTGTTTTTCAGCACAGAAAACTCCCACTCTCATAATTAGAGGGTGTTTCGAGTCGTCTTCACCCTGCTGCTGTCTTCGAGTCCACTTCCACTCCCACGCTGCCACGTGAGATTTCCACTTTCCAAATGAAGTTGGACCAAAAAACAATAGAGCAGGAAAACCTACACATTCTGTAGCTTCTTCTCATCAGAGGAGGACCACAAAAGGAGAAGTAGCTATAGAATCATAGAATGGTAAGGTTGGAAGGGACCTCAAGGATCATCTAGTTCCAACCCCCTGCCATAGGCAGGGACACCTCCCACTAGTACAGGTCACTCAAGGCCTCCTCCAACCTGGCCTTGAACACCTCCAGGGAGGGAGCAGCCACAACCTCCCTGGGCAACCTGTGCCAGTNGGTGGCTCTGAAGAGGTATGGATCTCTTGGTATTCTGTAGCTTCATCTCACCTGAGGAGGACCATGAAGAGAGAACCAACCATGGTTCTTCACAGCCATGGCTGTGGATGTTGGGCATGGACACATTCAGGATGAGCTCTAACATACTTTACAGCTCCTTGCTTGGATGGAATCTGGTTTTAAACACTCTCCACTAAATACTTGGCATTTTTGGAAGTCTAAAAAAACCCAAGCACCCCAAGTAAGAAACAATCACTCCAGGAAAACACAAGCACCCAGAAGAAACCAAGGACCCCTGGAAAAAGACAAGGACCCTAATGAAGAAACAAGCACCTCAGGGAAAACAAAACAAAACATCCAGGAAAAAGCCAAGCACCCAAGGGTAAAAACAACCAACCAACCAAAATAGGCACCCCAGGAAAAAAAACCAAACGAAGCACCCCAGAAAGTCCTGCTCTGTTTGCAGGTTGGGGGTGGGTGAAGAGGCTTTCAAAGCCCTGCATATCAGAAGGGAAAGGCATTCAGCAATGCAAATTAAATAGAAGCTAAAGGGAAGGAAACAGGTGGCTAAGTGAACCAACCACTGCCCTTTCACCCCTCTGCCCTTGCTTTGAATCCAGCTCTACCTAGAATTATTAAATTCATACTGATGGGATGGTAGCTCCAAAGATCAAGGTGGGGGTGGTTTGATGGTTTTGGCCAAGCTAGTGGCAGCCAGACCATGCAGACAAGCTCTTTCCAGCAATAAGAGAGGCTGGCCTGGGGAAGGGGAAAGTTGAGATCTTTTGTCATATTAATTTACAGGGGGTTGTGGCTCCAGGCCATTCTGCACACTCAGAAATCTGCCCTCGCTGCTGTCCGCATGAGAACCATAAAACGTTCACCCTGGATTGAATTAGCATCCAAAATGAAATATGTGCTCAATACCTTCTCCCCTACCAAGTTTGCTCCCTTCAGGGCATGGCTGAGGAGCAAAGGGGAGGATGGAGATGCAGCACCTGCCTGCACTGTGAAAATCCCAACCTCCAGGCTCCCAGGCTCCCACAATTAAGGTGCATTAAATTCTCCAATGTTTTTCACAGGGGAAGGAAAATTACATTTAGGGCTTTCCCCTCCCCACCTCCACCTCTCCTTTTTTTTTTTTTTTTTTTTCTTTCTTTTTCTCATTTATTATTTTAATGGTGTTCAATAAACTGCCTGGTTTTAATCAAGGGAGCTCACTCCTACAGTTTCCACCCAGCAGCCCTGCTCTGCATCCACGTGGCCAGGGTCACGTAGAGACAGCATTGCCCAAACTCAAGCACAGAATCATTAAGGTTGGAAAACATCTCCAAGATCATTAAGTCCAACTGCTAACCCAGCACTCTCAGGTCTCTGCTAAACCATGGCCCTCACCACCACATCTCCATGGCTTTGATACCTCTCCAGGGATGCAGACTCCACAGCTGCTCAGGGCAGCCTGGGCCAGTGCTTGACAGCTCTTTCAGAAAACAGTTTTTTCCTGATGTCCAACCTAAACCCCCCCAGTGCAACTTGAGGCCATTTTCTCTTGTCTCATTACTTGTTCCTTGGGAGAAGAAAGCAATTTCTACCTGATTCTAACCTCCTTTCTGGTAGTTGCAGGGAGCAAGAAGGTTTCCCTTGAGCTTCCCTTCTCCAGGCAGAACAACCTCAACTCCTTCAGCACTTGATGTGCACACCCTGGATGAGATCTTTGCTCTGCTCTGGTGAGACCTCACCTGAAGTACTGCATCCAGTTCTGGAGCCCTCAACAGAGGAAGGACATGAACCTGAGGGAGCAGGTACAGAGGAGTGCCACAAAAATGATCAGAGACTGGAGCAGCTCTGCTATGAGGACAGGCTGAGGGAGCTGGGAGTGTTCAGCCTGGAGAAGAGAAGGTTCCAGGGAGATCTAAGAGCAGCCTGCCAGTACCTGAAGGGAGCCTCCAGGAAGGATGGAGAGAAGCTGTTTACAAAGGCCTGCAGAGACAGGATGAGGGGCAATGGGTTCAAGCTTGGGAAGAGCAGATTTAGATTAGATGTTAGGAACAAGTTCTTTATTGTGAGAGTGGTAGAGCACTGGAACAGGTTGCCCAGGGAAGTGGTTGAGGCCCTTTCCCTGGATACATTCAAAGTGAGGCTTGATGGGGCTCTGGGTGACCTGGGCTGGTGGGGATGTCCCTGCTGACTGCAGGGGGCCAGACTAGATGACCTCTAGAGGTCCCTTCCAGCCCAGCCCATGCTATGACTCTATGATACACCACATCTGCCATGGTTAATTTTTGTCACTCCACTCCTATTTTGTTTGTCATCTCTGAGTTGTGAAGGTGGGCTGGAAAACCTTCCCCACAGGGACAGGCAGGCAGAGGATGTCAGGGCTGGAGAAGAGAAGGCTCCAGGGAGGCATTACTGGGATCTTCCAGCACCTGAATGGGTTACAGGAAAGCTGGGGAGGGACTTTTAACAAGGGCTTGAGTGACAGGACAAGGGGCAATGGCTTTAAGCTGGAAGAAGGGAGACTAAAACTGGAGATTAAGAAGAANCTAAGGCCAGGTTGGATGAGGCTTTGAGCAACCTGCTCTAGTGGGAGGTGTCTCTGCTCATAACAAGGGGTTTGAATCTAAATGATCTTTCAAGTCCCTTCCAACTCAAACCATTCTGTGATCTTGCTCTGCACATTCCTGCTCCACACAGCACTGGAAGGGAGGCAGGCAGGCAGGGAAGCAAGTGGCCAAGCTCCCAGCACATCAAATCCTCCCTTTTCATCTCGAGCAGATCTCTCAACCCAACCATACTCCTTTCAGGCTGCTGTACTTGGGTGACTCAGAAGGAAAAAGGAATTAAAAACCCAACAAAACCAAAACACCAACCCCCCCCACCCCCACCCCCCCCCAAAAAAAAAAAAAAAGCCTAAATAATTAAAATGTCATTCAAGCTCTAAGCTGATATGAGTCACTCTTACAAAAAAACATCTTCAGGAGTGGGGGATAATTATATTCCTCCCTATCTATTGATTTTTCTCCACAATGCAGATGTCAGATTTTCCATGGGGTTTGGGGGGGTTTTGGGTTGTTTTTTTTTGTTTTTTGGGTTGTTTTTTTTTTTTGCTTTTTGCCTTTTCCTTTTTTTTCCCCCCCCTCATTTTTTTTCTTTTCCATTTTCTTTTTTTTTCCTCTCCCTGGAGTGAGTGTCAAAGAGGAACAAAGCACTCTTTGAGACTTTTTCAGCCCAAAATTAATTCTGGAAAAAAGAAAAAAAAAAAAAAAAAAAAAAAAGAAAAGAAAAGAAAGAAATAAAAATGGTACAGACAGGCCAATGGCACGGGAAGCTGAGTAAAAAAAAGGCCTGGTGACTCAAGCTGTGTCTGCAAACCCCTTATTGATCCCAGCTCTGGAGAGAGGGGTGGGGTATGGGCACCAGTAGTATGAATTTGGAGTCAGTTTAAAGGCCTTTCTGCATCTTCACGATACAGAAGATGGGTGAAAAAGTGAAAAAAAAAAAAATCAAATCACTATTTTAAGACCTTTCTGTGTCTTCACAAGACAGAAGTTGGATGCAATAAGAAACAAAGACCTTTCTATGACTTCATGATACAAAACATGGCTGAAAGTAAAAAAAACAAAACTAACACCACAATTTTAAGACCTTTCTGTGCCTTCACAATACATAAAAGGGTGAAAAAGAAAAAAACAAACCCTAAAATAAAATCACAATGTTAAGACCTTTCTGTATTTTCACAATACAAAAAAGGGTGAAAAAGAAAAAAAAAAACCACCCTAAAATAAAATCAAAGTTAAGACTTTTCTGTATCTTCACAATACAAAAAAGGGTGAAAAAGGAAAAAACAAACCCTAAAATAAAATCAGAATGTTAAGACCTTTCTGTACTTTCACAATACAAAAAAAGGTGAAAAAGAAAAAAACAAACCCTAAAATAAACCCATAATTTTAAGATCTTTCTTTACTTTCACAATACAAAAAAAGGTGAAAAAGAAAAAAAACAAACCCTAAAATAAAACCACAATTTTAAGATCTTTCTGTGTCTTCATAATACAAAAAAGGGTGAAAAAGAAACCAAAATAAAATCACAATGTTAAGACCTTTCTGTCTCTTCATAATACAAAAAATGGTGAAATAGAAACCAAAATAAAATCACAATTTTAAGACCTTTCTGTAGCCTCACAATACAAAAAAAGGGTCAAAAAGGAAAAAAAACCCACTAAAATAAACCCACAATTTTAAGATCTTTCTGTCTCTTCATAATACAAAAAATGGTGAAATAGAAACCAAAATAAAATCACAATTTTAAGACCTTTCTGTACCTTCACGATACAAAAGATGAGTGAAAAAGAAAAAGCCCAAAACCAAGAAATGAAATCACAATTTCAAGTCCTTCCTGTGTCTCCATGAGCCAGAAGATGGGTGAAAAATCTCAATGAAGTATAATCTTTAATTGCAGATTTTAACTTTTCCTTACACTATAAATACAAACTGCTCCAGATGGTGCCTGGCACTTCACACGCTCAGCCACCCACTGCCCACAAAACAAGGGGATGGAAGAGATTCTGAAAGCCAAACGTCCACCAGTGTCTTCTGGAAGGTAGAACTGACAGAAGGGGAAGGAGCTTTACAAGTGCAGCCCCCAACAAATCCAAGTGCCGGG
>WBNM01038432.1:0-10727 GCA_013399055.1 Ramphastos sulfuratus
TGGAGTCACACAGCCCCTGGTTATCTGTCACTGAGGCTTCCTTGTTGAGCTCCTAAAGCAGCAGAGCAGTTCTTATTTCAGCCACTTATGCCAAGCAATTAGTTTATTTCTTAGGAACCTGTCTGGCAGTGAGGAGGGAAGAAAACTTTGGATTTTCTTCCATTCTATGAGTAACTATTAAATATAAGATTTTGGCACTAGCAGAGCTGATATTTTAGTAGCACAAGATTGTCCTTCAGGCAGTGCAGCTCTCTTCCCCAAAAGCTAAGGACTGCTTCATTCCAGTTACATTTTACCCTTGAAACTAAGCTTGTTTCTCACTGTGTGCTTGAGAGAAACAGTTTTAACATGGAAATAGCTCTAAATGCTCTTCTGTTTGGTACAAAAGTCCAGATTCTATCCCACTAAAATGTGAGATGAATCAGGAAGTTTAGAAGAATTTGTAAATTCAGTCATCAAATGGAGAGCTTCATCTTTGTCCCCTGGCACAAACCCAGAGGGATCAGTGCTGCAAGGAGAGGAGCACTGCACTTTGTAGGTGCAGAAATGGCAGTGTTTGGGCATCAGGCCTGTGCCTGCAGAACCAGCACAGAGCAAGTCCCAGATGGACTGGGAAGGCTGCAGTTAGTTGGAAGTCAGCTTCTGTTCATGGTTACTGAGAGGGGAGAGCTGACCTGTCCTTATGAGGGTAGCTGAAAGTTTAGGAAGATGGATTGGTTATCAGTGTGTCTCCTGCTTGCTGGCTTTTAAAGCCTGGTTAAGAATGGGTGGCTGAAGTCACTTTGCAGGAAATCCTTTCAGTGCATCCAAAATCTTTAGTTCCCTGGAAGTTGAGGAGCTGGGATACTCAGCTCCTGCCAGTCAGGCTGCCCTCAGAGACAGTCACAGAATGGCAAGGGTTGGAAGGGGCCTCTGGAGATCCTGTGCTCCAAGCCCCTTGCTGAAACAGGATCACCCAGAGCAGGCTGCACAGGGACACATCCAGGTGGTTTGGGAAGTCTCAGGAGGAGACTCCACAACCTCTCTGGGCTGCCTGCTCCAGGGCTCCAGCACCTTTGCAGCAAAGAAGTTTCTTCTCATGTCAAGGTAGAGCCTCTTGGGTTCCAGCTTGTGTCCATTGCTCCTTGTCTAGTCTGGCCCCTTCTTGACACCCACCCTGCAGATATTTGTGACCATTAATGAGACCTACTCTCAGTCTTCACTAAGCTAAACAGCCTCAGGTCTCTCAGCCTCTCCTCAGACATGTCCCAGCAAAGGGAGATCATCCTCATAGCCTCCATTGTACTCTCTCCAGTATTTCCCTGTCCCTCTTGAACTGGGAAGCCCGGAGCTGGGCACAGTCCTCACCCAGGCAGAGGGGAAGGAGAACCTCCTGCACCATGGTGTTTCCCAGAGCTGCTGTGGAAGAGACTTTTCACTGTTTGAAAGCACCTTGAACCCAGCCCAGCGCTGGCCCTCTGCCGTACCCCTTTGCCCTAGCTGCCAGCAGTGCAGGGCAGCAGCAGGAGGCTCTGCTGCCAGCAGTGGAGTCTTCGACTTAAGGCACCCTGCTGCAGGGTCCCAGCACAGCACCGCCTGGCTGCTTCCCTCTCTCCTCTGTGGGACGTTCCCCCTCTCGCTGCCTGTCCTGGCAGTGGTGTGGGGGGGCGACAGCAGTGGCCGTGCCCAAGCTGAGGGTCTCCTGTGCCGGCAGATCGAGGAGTCAGTGCGGTCCATGGTGATGCGCTACGGCAGCCGCCTCTGGAAGCTGCGAGTCCTGCAGGCAGAGCTGAAGATCAACATCCGCCTGACGCCCACGGGCAAGGCCATCCCCATCCGCCTCTTCCTCACCAACGAGTCGGGATATTACCTGGACATCAGCCTGTACAAGGAGGTGACTGACCCCAGGACAGCACAGGTATGGCTCACTGTGGCTCTGTGGCTTGAGGAGCAAAATCCTACCTGGGGAAGCTCTTCTACACCCCTACCTCACTCCAGCCTCCTCCCAGGAGCTGCAGAGAGCGATGAGGTCTCCCCTCAGCCTCCTTTTCCAAACTAACAGCCCTGGGCCCCTCAGCTGCTCCTCACCAGCCCTGTTCTCCAGACCCTTCCCCAGCTTCCTTGCCCTTCTCCAATCTCTGTTCTGACCAGCCCAACACAGGGTGCTGTGCTGCCAGCCAGCAGTGTCTGTGCTGCACTGCCCCTGTTCAGCTGTGCTCCTCCTGTCCTTAGCTGAGATCCATTTCCTTCAGGACCCCGAGTATGCAGTGCCATAGAGCATGGCAGCTCATGTTGCTACTCTGGCAAAGTCTTCCAAACTTAGCCTATCAAAGCTCCAGGGCGCGTGACAGTGCAAGCCCTGCCCTGGCGGCTGTGCTCAGGCAGTGCAGATGTGGATCTTGCTCTGCTCTGCTCTGTGGGTAACAGAGCCCTGCTCCAGCCAGGGCAGCCTGGGCTTGCTGCCAGGGGAGAGCCTGGGCATGTGGAGCCAGCCACAGTCACAGCCTCTGCTGTGGGGAGACCATTGCCTCTCCTGTCACCTGGTGCTAGGGACAAGAGACCAACCCCACCTCACTGCAACCTCCCTTCGGGGAGCTGTAGAGAACTTGTTGAGCTGTAGAGTTGAAGCAGAGGGGATACAGGCATGGAAGTGTCACAGGTTCACAGACTGCATCAGGTGGGAAGGGACCCTGGGGGAGATCATCTTGCCCAGCACCGTGCCGTGAGCAGGGACAACTCCAGCTGGGCCAGGATGAACATACCTCTAGAGAGCAACAACAAGCCCGAGCAGTCTGCAGGGTGCTGCCCATGACTGGTGACAGGGGTGGGTGGAAGCAGTGGGGCAAGCAGTGATTGGTTGCTCTTTGTGCTGCAGATCATGTTCCAGGCCTATGGAGATAAACAGGGACCACTTCATGGGATGCTGATCAACACCCCCTACGTGACCAAAGACCTGCTGCAGTCCAAGAGGTTCCAGGCACAGTCTTTAGGCACTTCCTATGTCTATGACATCCCCGAGATGTTCCGGCAGGTACGGGGGGGTCACTGCTCTCAGCATTGCTGGTCAGGGAGACCAGTGGCCTGCTGTGGCTAATGGTGGTCTCCACTTCTGCACAGTTGTGGGCTAAGGCTACTTGGAAGGAATTAGGACTCCTGATACACTGCTGTTGTAGTTCCATTTATAAGTCAAACAGCAGAAGCTGGAATGTAAACCATAAATCATCTTCCAGTTCTTGTTGGTGCCTCTTCTTTACCTGCTTTTTTCCTCCTCTTTCTTTTGGTTGGTATTCCTCTTCCTACTGCTTTTTTTCCTCCCTATTTTCCTACCCTGCTGTCCAGCCTCCCTAAGGGGAGTCCTAGGTAGGACTTGTGCATCACTGGATGTGTTAATGAGCTGCTGCTTTCATTGTCTGATTTGCTGAGTTCTACCCTCAGTCCCCTCATTTGAGTTGGGTTCCATGGCTGAGAGTCCAGGTCAGTGCTACCCAGGGAGCATTGTCTGCCAGCCCTGGGGGAGGGATGTTTCAGAGCGTTCTGTCTTGAACATGCAATCTCAGTGGGTTGAATGAAAACCTTTCAGATGATGTCCTCAACCAGGGTTTCTCTCCTCCTTGCCTAGTCCCTGATTAAGCTCTGGAATTCCATGAATGAGCTGGCACTGCTGCCCACGCCACCGCTGCCTTCCGACATCCTCACCTACACTGAGCTGGTGCTGGACGATCAGGGCCAGCTGGTGCACATGAACAGGCTGCCAGGAGGAAACGAGGCAAGTTCCACTTCCTTCAATGCTGCTTCTCTTCCTGGTCCTGCAGCATGTTGTGCTTTGGGCCAGGTTTGACAATGGTAGTGAGAATTTACCAGCCAGGCACAGAATCTGCTCGTTCAGTCTTTCACAGATGAAATCTCTCTCTCGAAAATGAGATTTTTGTTTCATTAAAAATTAATCCCTTCCATCCAATGGGTATTTTCACCCTCATAGTAAATGATGATTCCATTTCCAAGCTGTGCCTGTGCTGGTTTACCTTCCTAATTAAAAAGTGCTCATTCAGCTACTGCAGGTGGCTGGGGTTTGTGTTTGAGCAATATATGTTCTACAAGACTAAATGGAAATGTTTTCATTTGCTTAAAAAACTCAACACCCTGAAAAAAAGCAATTTAATGCCTCCCGTTGCAGTGCCTGCAGTGTTTGTGGAGCAGGCTGCAGGCTGTGTGCAACATCCCCATCTAGTGAAGCATTCACTGGAGACCAGCAGCTTGCTCCTGCTGGGCAGGGCCAGAGAGTTCCTCACTCAGCTCAAGCAGGAGGAGTTGTCCTGCTGTGGGGAGCTTCTCCTGGGGTCATCACCTCAGCAAGCCCAAGGCTGCAGCGTTGAAGTGGCAGATGGAGGCTGGAGATGAGGGAGAAATTCTTGAGAGTGAGGGTAGGGAGACACTGGCACAGGCTGCCCAGGAAGCCTGTGGATGCCTCCTCCCTGGAGGTGTTCTGGGCTAGGTTGGATGAGACCTTGAGCAGCCTGGGCTGGTGCAGGTGTCCCTGCCCATGGCTGGATGAGCTTTAAGGTCCCTTACAACCCAACCCATTCTGTGAATCTCTGACTGGAGACCAAAGCTGAGTGGGACAGGAAGTGTTGAAGTGTTTTGCCTGGGCTGGATGGGATTCAGCATGTGAATTTCCCTGCAGTGACTGAAACTGGAGCAGTTTGAAGCCATGGGATTGTTTATTTTTTCCTGGCATCACTGAGCTGGCACCCTCCTTGTACTGCATCTGTAACTTCAGAGGCTGCAGAAGCTCTGTTCAGGGAACACCAGGTGTGGTGCTGAGAGGCAGGAGGGGTTTCCATCCCTGCTTTTCTGCCTGGTGCCCTGTCGGGAAGGCTCTGGGGTCCGATGCTGTCCGGCTGAGCACAGTCAACATGTGGGGACTGCAAGAGCCTCCTTGTCTGCTGCTGGCCTGTAGCAGAAATGTTCTAACTTGTGTAATTAAAGCTGGAATGAGCTCTTCCCTGCATTGCTGGGGAGGGCTGAGGCTGCTGCTCTGTGGAGGTTTATGCCATCATCTTTCTCTCTTCTCTCTGCTCTCATTCAGCCTTTGAGTGGATGGTGGCTGGGGAAATAGCAAAGTCCCTCAGGGACGTAGCTCTGTTCTTGCTGAAATTACAAGCACAGAGCTGCCTGGGCATGAACATGTAGTGTTTACTCTGCCAGTATGAATACAAATAGTCTTATTATAAGAGATTCTGTACCCAAAGACCACCAAAAAAAAAATTAAGAGTTTTTTTAACCCTTGGTAGGCTTAGTTGTGCTCAATCTGTAAAGAAATTAGATGGCACATTGGTGCCTGTAGTGCTGGTACCTAATACCCCCCTGCCCAGGACATGCTCTGTGCCTCCTCAGTGAGCAGTGAGCCCCAGGAGATGTTCTGTGTCCCCCACCGGGGGCTGCAGCTCCCAGCTGGCCCTGCTGAGCTGTCAGCTCAGCCTGTCAGCAGCTGGAGGAGTTGCTGTAGGACCATTTGCAGCTGGAATGAGGTTTGAGGCTGTGCTATTGAATTCTGTTAGCAATAGCCAGGGCACACAATAGGGCTGGTTGGCAGGTGAGAAGGGACAATCTGGGGAAGAGGCTCCAGCTGCAGCCTGAAGGACAGGTGACATCCAGGAGGCACTGAGCTGCTGAGCAGATTCATTCCTCCCTGCTGCACTTTCTTTATCTGCCTGAGCTGACTTTAGGCTTTTCTGCTTTAATTCTGTTCAGCTGAGGAAACAAATTGTCAGGTAGGCAGGCTCAGGTTTTTCTTTCCAAAGAAGATGGCTGCAGGGGTGGAGAAAGAAGAGGCAGGAGGGTAGATGAATTCAGAGTGAAGCCGTTGTCTTTGTTAAGGCTCTGAGGGATCCATCCTGCTTTCTATTGAGAATCAGTCTGGGTAACATCTGGGCAGAGAGCAGCAGCAGCTTCCCTGCCAGGCAGCAAGGGCCCTGGGGTGATCCATCTGTGTGGCACTAGCTGGGAGCATGGCCCAGGGAGCAAAGATGTGCCGCAAGGAGCAGAGCAAGTCCGAGTTGGTTCTGCTCCTCCTCCGTGTTCCAGTGCTGGAACTGTCCTCAAGTCGTGGCCCTTGTCCTGGGCTCTCTAAACTGGCCTGGATTCGTTCGGGGGAAGTTTAGTCCTCGACAGATGTGTTTGACCTCAGAATGGCAGAGGAGTGGTGGTGCAGGGAGGTGATCCCTGGGGAAGTGGAGTTCCCAGGCTCTGCAGCCTGCTGGGTGCCTTCATCTGAGCTTCCAGTGCTGCTCTCTGCTTGTCCCTGCTGGGACAGGACCACTCTGGGCTGCTGGGAGGAAACCTCTGTAGGGACCTCGTGCCTCTGATACCTCCAGCTGCTGCTCAGTGCTCTAGGTTCCCAGAGTTGTTCTCCTTGGCTTAAATCGGAGCCCAAGCACCCCCAGTGCCAGGGAGCACCTTGCCATCAGCTGGCCAGAGGGAGGCCTTGTATGGGCATGGTGAGCCTGTTCTAGTCACTTTATCTATTTACCTCCAAGTTGCCATCATCCTCTGGCACTGGGACTGCACCATGCCCTGGCTAGACCCAGCTAATGCTCAGGGGCAGGGAGGACATGAGTGGGGGACCGCCTGCAGCGCTGCCCTGCCGTGCCCATGTGGATCTGCCGTTTTCCCTCCTGGCACTAGATGTCACAGTTTGTTCTTCTTAGAGCTGGGAGCTGCAGCCTGGGAAGGTGGAGAGGTTCGGCCAGGTGGAATTCAGGACAGCAGTGGGCAGAGGGCTGCTGGAACTGCGCTTTCGCAGCTCCCAGGGGCTGCAGGCCTGCAGGGTGTAGCTAACGGATCTTGTACCGCAGAGATCCACAGCTGCATGGCTTGTTCTGCTTTGTCACCCCGGGTTGCTGCCTTTGAGGACAGGGCAGGCTATTAAAATATCCTCGGGGCTAGTTCTGGGGGGTAAGGACTTGAGAAAAAGCAGGGAGTGGGTGGTAGCTGAGTCAGAGAATCACAGGGAGTTGAAGGAGAACATCCTCACACCTTCTCTCCCCTGCTCCAGCCCCAGCACTCCATGGACACAGTTTCCCAGAGACAAACAAACAAACAAACAAAAAAACCCCCAAAACTAAACAAAACCCAGAAAGAGAAAAGATTCTCAGAGATTCCTGTGAAAAATAACCATTTGTCCTTGGCATTGCCAGCCCTCCTTGGTGAGCCGTGGGAGCAATCCCCACCTGCAGGCTCTGTGCTGTGGGGATGGCTTTAGCTGGCAGGGCAGCTGGCAGCCGTTAGTGCTGCACAGCAGGAGCTGTCTCCTGCTCCGGGGCAGTCCTGGTCCTCCTCCCCTGGCAGAAGCATTTCGGCCCCTCTCAGCCACCATGAGCCGTGGGGGTGGGGCTCAGAACCGCCTGTCCCTGGCGGGGGCTGCAGAGGGCTATTTTTAGCAAAAGGTGGAGTGCCTGGTGCCAAGTGCAGTGTAATGCAAATTAAAAGAGACTCCCAGAGGCATCACTGAAAGCTGATTCATTTTTTTCTCTCAGTGATGTGCCTGGATCATGTAATGTGACTTCTGAGGGTGGCACGGGAGGCTGGGATTGCTGGGGGCACCTTTCCAGCTCACTGAGAGCAGGGATGGATGCGTGGCATGGTCTGCATGGAGCATCCCCTTAGCTGGGCACTGTTAAGCAGGAGACATTCAAGCTCAGACTCAGTGTGTCCCTGGGCAGCCTGCTCTAGCTGGAGGTGTCCCTGCTGCCTGCAGCGGGGTGGACAGGATGAGCTCTGAGGGTCCCTTCCAGCCCGAGGCAGTCTGTGAAGCTATGCACTGGAGAGTTCCTGCAGATCAGCCCCTTCAGTGTGCTGTAGGAGCAGCTCCTGTGGCCTGGATTTTGCTACAGCAATGCCACAAATCCAGAATTTGGAGCTTTTCTTACAGAACCATGACTTGTGAGCCTCTACCATAAACCTGTGAGCTAGGATTTATCCAGGAGCAGTTCAGGTTTTGGGAAGGTTTTAGGTGTGTGTCAATTGTGCATGATCAGCCCTGTCCAGTTTCACAAGGAGTCAAAGAGTTACAGGTTTCATCTTGCTGCTGCCCTTGTGGTTCTGACTCTGATCAGATCTTTACATCTAAGCAACCTCTGAGGACTGTTTGTGAGATTTGTTAACTCTCCAAAAATTAAATTCTTGGGCAGGAGATAACCCCACAGCTGACAGGTGAGGCTCTCAGAGGGTGCTGAAAGCACAGCTGTGCTCCTGAGGGACGTGGAGTTGGGTGCTGGTGGGACTGCATCATCTGGAAGGTCTTTTCCATCCCACACAATTCTCTGGTTCTGTTCTCTGCCCAGGTTGTGTCTGGCTCAGAGTAACCAGATCTCCAGATTTCTTGAAGGCTTTTAGAATCCCCACGTGCAAGTGAGTAGGTCAGAGATGTCAGTGGTGTTGCAGAGAGTTTGTTCCATGTTTTGTTCCATAGGCTGGAGTAG
The DNA here is from genome assembly GCA_013399055.1 of Ramphastos sulfuratus. Classification (NCBI taxonomy): domain Eukaryota; kingdom Metazoa; phylum Chordata; class Aves; order Piciformes; family Ramphastidae; genus Ramphastos; species Ramphastos sulfuratus. The sequence goes on from WBNM01038432.1 coordinate 8,460, forward strand.
GGGAGTATGGATCATGTGGATACAAGAAAGTTCTTGCCCACAGAAAAGCCCCCAGCAAGGCTGCTCACTGCTAGGGGTCTTCACCCCTCTCTTCAGCAGGGCCACACTCGCTCAGTCCTCAAGCCTTACACTGCACTGAGAGAAGTCATTGATGGCTTAGTTTGGAAAGCTTCAGCAAAGATGCCTTTGTTTTGGGGGAGAACCTGGCAGTGCTGCTCGCACCCTGCAGCAGAAACTGCAATGATGAGAAAGCCAGGAAGGGGCTTGTGACAAGGGCTGGGAGTGACAGGACAAGGAGCAATGGCTTTGAGTTGGAAGAGGGGAGATTGAGACTGGAGATGAGGAAGAAATTCTTGGCACAGGCTGCCCAGGGAGGCTGTGGATGCCCCCTGCCTGGAGGTGTTCAAGGCCAGGCTGGATGAGGCCTTGAGCAGCCTGGGCTGGTGGAGGTGTCCCTGCCCATGGCAGGGGGCTAGAGCTGGATGAGCTTTGAGGTCCCTTCTAACCCAAACCATTCTGTGAATCTCTGAAATGTGTCTGTTGCTGTCTCCAAGAGCCTCTGTGCAGGCTTCCCACCCCGTGTGGCTGCGTGCAGGGAAGGTGCCTCTGCCCTCTGGCAGGGTTTGAGCTGCCCCTTGGTACTCCATGTGCCCCTCCTCCTTCCCTGACCATCAGCCAGCTGTTTGCCACCCTAGTGCCCTTAGGTCCAGCACAAGGAATCCAGACAGCAGAGGCTCCTTCTCCTCCAGACCACCTTTCCCTGGGCAGGCTCTGTCACATCTCGTCCTGGAGCCGTCTCTCGGCTGCGTGCCGGGCAGGAGCTCTGTGCCAGCCTGGGCTTGGCTGAGCAGCGCCTTCCTCAGCGCCAAGAGCAGGCTGAAGGAATCCTGGCTTCTGGCACTCCAGCCTCACGGAGGTGTGAGGGCTGAGTGCCTCTGGCAAGCCACATGCATTGTCAGGCCCCTTCTGGGAGCTGGACCCTGCAAAGAGAAATTTGGGTAGCTTTTGGCCACCTTTTGAGCACAGTCTCTGGCTCAGAGCTGAAGCTGAGGCCAGCAGAGGAAAGGTCTGAACTGCTACCTCTGCAGCAAGTGCAGCCTCCAGGGTGTCTCATTCCCTGTCTGGAGCACAGTTTGTGTGTGGCCGTGCAGCGTGCTGGGGGCAGTGCACACTGCTTCACCTCCAGAGCAGGCAGAGCTGTGCAGGGAGGGTGCTCTGGGTGTCAGCATCAGACCTGCCTGTTCCTTAGCAGTCGGCTTTGGCCTTCCCATGCTCACAGGCTGCACCACCACAGCTGTTGTATTTCTCTTCTTATGACTTCTGGGTACAATAAATGCTGATGTACAAATGGGTCCTGGTTCCATGGAAACCTCAGGTTTAAAACTCAGATGTATGTGATAGAGGACAGGAACCAGGCAAGGTTGCTGTCAGGTACCTGGGATCAAGCATCCCCCTTGAGTGAGAGGAGTAAAACAAGTCAAGGTCCTTGGAACAGTTCAAGCATAGATCACAGAATCATTTTGCTTGGGAAAGACCTTCAAGGTCATTGAGTCCAACCTTCAACCCTGCCTTGGCAGAGGTCCCATTGTGCTGTGGCTCTGTGATTAAAGCTCCCTCTACCCAAACTCCAGCCACCCTTCCTCTGCTTTCCCTTCTTCGGGAACCTGCTGTGCTTCCAGGGCAGCGCTGGGATCATTTTCCCTCCCCGCTCCCCTCGGCGCCTGTTGTCAAGAGCTCCTGCTGCCACTAGCAGTCAATTGGTGAGTGCATCAGTGTGTGTGTTCCTGCTCACATCGATAGCGCAATTAATGTTGCAGTCAATGCTGCTGTTAATTTGAGGCTGTGATTAGTGTTGACACTGTCAGGCCGGGGCTGGCTGTGAGTGCCAGGTAGAGCCGCGGTGGTGCCCATCCTGGGCAGAGATCCAGCGGGAGAAGTGTGAGTGGGTGTGAGAGATGCAGTCGCATGCCTGGGCACTAGCCAGGGAGCAAATGGCATCTGAGCGCCAAGCCCTAGTGCTGGACCCTCGAGAGCAGGATCAGTTCTGGAGGGGGCTGCTGAGTAATTCCTCTGCTCCGATTGCTGCGCCTGGTGCTGCTCCAGTGGGGCTGCTCCTGTGGGGATTGCTCTGCCACGGATTGTGTCGACAAGAACAGTTACATAAGATGGTTCCTGCCTTTATTTTTCCCTCCCTGTCCTCTTCATGCTGGGGCCAAAGCAGTGGCAGGGGCAGTGCTGAGGCAGAGGCAGAGCGCTGGCAGAGGCAGC
>WBNM01038433.1:0-46232 GCA_013399055.1 Ramphastos sulfuratus
GGAGCTGCCAGGTGGCACAACACGCTGAGCTGTGCTGCACCTCCCCGGGGCTTGCTGGCACCAGGGCCCTGCTGCCCACACAGCCAAACAGCTCCAATTAGTCCCCAGGACCTCTCCTGGGGGGTGAATCCGCTGCTGAATCCGCAGCTCTGGGATGAGCCCAGAGAGCCACCGAGTGGCCACGGCCCGCAGCTGCAGGCAGCAGTTCCAGCTGGCTGGGATGCCCGGGGTGATTCCAGCCTTCGATCCCTTGGATCCAGCCCAGCACCCTGCCAAAGGGCACCCACAGCAGCTTGCCCAGGGTGGGTTGGAAGCTCTCCACACAAGCAGACTCCACAACCTCTCTGGGCAGCNTTCCTAGCTCATGTGAAACTTGTCCCCCAGCATTGCCAGGTCCTTCTCCACAGAGCTGCTCTCCAGCAGGTCCCCCTCCCCTGCACTGCTGGAGGTTGTTCCTCCCCAGATGCAGGCTCCACACTTACCCTTGTTGATCTTCATGAGGTACCTCTTCCTCAGCTCTCAGTCTGTCCAGGTCTCACTGGATGGCAGCACAGCCTTGACAAGGTGCCAGCCACTCCTCCCAGTTTGGTATCATCAGCAAGCTGGCAGAGGCTCCACTCTGTGCCTTCACACAGGTTGTTGAACAAGACTGGACCCAGTCCTGACCCCAGGGAACTGTGAGGTACAAACCTGCAGCTAGGCTCAGTGCCTCTGTTCACAACCCTCTGAGCTGCAGTGGGGGCAGAGGCAGTTCAGCTGTCCTGAGAGTCAGGATGGAAAAGGGAAGGATTTGTGTCTTTGGGAGGAGTGCAGGTGAGCACAGCAGAGCCCTGAGCCCAGTCAGGCCCTCAACTGCCCCTCAGCTGCCCCCACCTGGCAGCAGTGGACCAGCAAGGGGCATGTGCCACCCGATGGCAAAGGCCTCCATGCACATGATGAGGATCTGCAGCCTGTGGGACAAGGCTGAGAGGTCCCCAAGTGTCCCAGTGAGCCCAGTCAAGAGTGTCCCAGCCCTGGGAGCAGTGCTGGTGTGCACATCTGCATCACCTGGCACCCTGAGGATCTGTGACTTCAGCTGTGAGCAGCCTGCAGCACTCATGGCAACAGAGCAGAACCAGGCTGGCAGATCAGGGACACACAGCAGACTGTTCCTCTTCTGAGGATGAAGAGCAAAGGCTTTGAGCTGGGAGAGGGGAGATTGAGACTGGAGATGGAGAAGAAATTGTTGTCAGTGAAGGTGGGGAGAGAGTGGCACAGGTTGCCCAGGGAGGTTGTGGATCACAGAATCACAGAATGTGATCATAGAGGTTGCCTCATCCAGCCTGGCCTGGAACACCTCCAGGGAGGTTGTGGATCACAGAATCACAGAATGTGATCATAGAGGTTGCCTCATCCAGCCTGGCCTGGAACACCTCCAGGGAGGTTGTGGATCACAGAATCACAGAATGTGATCATAGAGGTTGCCTCATCCAGCCTGGCCTGGAACACCTCCAGGGAGGTTGTGGATCACAGAATCACAGAATGTGATCATAGAGGTTGCCTCATCCAGCCTGGCCTGGNCCAGCCTGGTCTCTCAGAACAGCTTCTTCTGGAGGAAGCTCTTCAGCAGCAGCAGCAGGGTCTGAGGGATCCTTCAACTCTACCAGGCAGAGCAAGTAGAGAATCTTCAGCTTTATTTTTCTATTGGCCAGCAACTTAAACTGGGTTAAAAAAAACAACCAAGGACAAGCCATGAATATTATTACACAGAGAACAAAAAACCAGTATAAAACAACTGAAGGGACAGAAGCCAACTCCCTGGTGGGATCTTGTCCTTCCTGGCCTCTCCCAGCCCTGGGGGATGCCTTCTGAAGGGCAGGGGTGAAGGCAGCTGTGAGGATATGCTTAAGGACCTAGAAATATTGCTTCAAGCCACATGCTCAACCTTTTCCTCTCAGTTAGTAGTCACTTAGGTGTCAGGAACTCGATTATAAACCAAGGAATCATTCAGGGATTTCTCCCTGTAGATCATTTTGCTTTCCCCTCTTTCCCTCTGCCCTGGAACAGATGCCACCCACCATGGGTTCCTCCACCTCTCTCTCTCTCTGCATGAGTTTAAGATTATTTCATGGGGCTGATGTTGAGGGGTGACAGTTCCAGGTTGACCTGCTCTGAATTTCCACTTGTCACCCTTCAGCACCAGCCCAAGAACCGACCCTCCCCCCCCCCCCCACCCCCAACAGTGCTGCAAGACCCTTCAGAGGTCTGGAGGACTTTGCTCCTGTTAGCTGTCTGCTGCCAGGAGGCAGGGCTCAGCTGGCACCACCAGAAGACCAGGAGGGGGATCCAATTTATTTCTGAGAGGGCTTGTGTCCACTGCTCAGGAACACCAGAACCCCACAGCTCTTTCTGCTTCAGGGCTGTAACAGGCACACCAGGAAGGGGAGAACACCACCAGAGGCACACAAGACCCTGCTGGCATCACGATGGTGCCAGGGCCACGGCAGCAGTAATGTCTGTGTCCTGCATGTATCCAGGACCCCAAGGCAGAGGGAAGGTTTAATTAAAGCACTACCCACTCTGCCAGTACACTGGGGCAACTAGTTGAAGCTGACTCTCCTGAGCAGTAACCTATAAATGGGCTTCCCGGTGGCATTAAAGCCACAAACTGACTCGTGAGCTCTGGGGGCTGAGAAAACACCTGCAGAGATTCACTAAACACCTGCAGAGATCACTAAACACCTGCAGAGATCACTAAACACCTGCAGAGATTCACTAAACACCTGCAGAGATCCACTAAACACCTGCAGATTCATTAAACATCTGCACAGATTAAACACCTGCAGAGGTTCACTAAACACCTGCAGAGCTTCACTAAACACCTGCAGAGATTCATTTCCTGCCCAAAAGAGCCAAGCCTGGAGGGCTGAGTCAGACACAGCAGGTTGAGAGCCTCTCTCAATGCCTAGCATATCTGAGAAGGTAGGAGTGAAGGGGCCAAAGACAGCTCCACAGAGCAGTTCTTCATCAAACCTCAGCAGGGGCTAGGGAGGAGGAAACTGAAGTCCTCTCTCTGCTGCTGGAGGCCACTCAAGAGAGCAGACAGGACCAAAAGAATGAGGAAGCAGTCCATCATCTCCAGAATCGCTGGGGGCAAAAGGCCTCTAGTGGCTTCTAAGGGCACCGTGGTAGGGGAGAAGCTTCTAGAAGGAAGAGGAGGAAGGATGGCTGAGGAAGTCCTAAGGCACCAACAGAGTCACGCCAGTATTTCAACTGCACCAAGCTGCGTTTGCAGTCAGCAGGGGGAGTAGCTGCAGCTCCCAGGAACCTCTCGGGAGGAGAAGTGCTGCGGTGCCTGCTCGGGAAGAGGGAGAGAAATCTTCCCTGGATGAGAGACTCAGCTCTGGCCCCGGCTCAGCGCAGAAGCATCATCTGTCCTCACAGCAAAGGCCTGGTGCTGCTAGGCTGCTTCTCAGAGAGCAAACCATGAGTCTTCTTCCACCATCCTGATGCCTCCAACCCCAGCTCAAGAGAGAAGTGGCCCTGGCTAAACGTTGCTTGGTGGTTACCTCGAGGGACTGCTTCGCTAAAGCTTCTGGCAGGAGATCCACGCTCTTTGGGTTACTGACAACAAAGAGGACCTGCTCCCCACAACCAGGAGGCTGGGGCTTTCCCCCCAGAGGGGCAGCTAAGGAGAGGCAGGGAATTGCAGAGCCAAGTCCTCGGGTTACAGACACTTCGGTGGTGGTGGTGGTGGAGAGTGGGCAGCTGGGCAGGCGCTAAGGGAAGCGGCGGAGGGGCAGCCACAGAGCTCCTGCAGCTCTTAGTAGGGCTCTGCCTTTAGACTCCTGTACAAGCAGCAGGTGAAAATCATCCCAAAGATCTGCAGGGTGTGAAGAGGAGAAAAGAGGGCATGAAAAAAACAGAATGGATGCAGCAGCTTGCAACTAACAGCCTGGGCCCATCCTGAGCAGCAGCCTGGGGACAGTGCTCTGGCTTGCAGTAATCGCTGCTAATCCTCCTAATTAATCACCAGCAGCTTCTCGGGGAGGGGCGGGGAGAGTGGATTTTGGCTACCTGCCAGCACAAAGGGGAAGATGAGGAACTGCCAGAGACATCTGCAGCTCCCCTCTAAAATGGGAAGGGGGTAGCAGCTGCTCTCCTCTCCCTTCAGCTCCCTCTCCCACAGTGGTGTCCTTCAGCCGAGGGAGAACTTGGGGATGACTTCGAACCCCATGAAGTGGGGTAGGAAACTCCTCCAGCTGGCACCCAGAGCACATCTCCACAAGAGGTCTCTTGCAGGCTGCCAGATTGGCTGCCCTGGAACCTCCCCACAGCCCTGCTGCAGAAGTCTCTTCCCCTGGCCCAAGCCATGCACTCCTTCACCACAAGCAAATTCCACAGACCAAGTGAAGAAAAAAGCTTTTTCTTTGGAGCCAGTGAATCTTCAGGTCCTCAAAGAACCTAGCACCTTCTCCTTGCCAGGCAGGGAAGGGCCCAAAACACCTGATATTTTTGTTTTGTTTTCCCACCCCCTCAAGTTCTGGGGGCTCCTTTAGCTTCTAATCCAGCACCCCCCCCAAAGCTCCAGGCACCCCATTTTTTTACCTGCACACAGGCGATGCTGATCCCCACAGCCCCAATAATCTTCAGGTGCTCCTGAATGAAGTTCTCCAGCTTGGTGATGCAGCCACTCTGCAGGGAGCAAGGAGCACCATGGAATATAGAATCATAGAATGGTCCAGGCCAGAAGGGACCTCTAGAGGTCATCCAGCCCAACCCCTCTGCAGTCAGCAGGGACACCCCCACCAGCCCAGGTCACCCAGGGCCCTGTCAAGCCTCACCTTGAATGTCCCCAGGGAAAGAGCCTCAAACACCTCCCTGGGCAACCTGTTCCAGTGCTCCACCACCCTCATAGTAAAGAGCTTGTTCCTAACATCCAATCTAAATCTGCTCTTCTCAAGCTTGAAGCCTTTGCCCCTCATCTTGTCACTGCAGGCCTTTGCAAACAGCTTCTCTCCATCCTTCCTGTAGCCCCCTTCAGGGACTGGCAGGCTGCTATTAGGTTCCCCTGGAGCCTTCTCCTCTCCAGACTGCACACCCCCAGCTCCCTCAGCCTGTCCTCACAGCAGAGCTGCTCCAACCCTCTGATCATCTTCGTGGCCTCCTCTGGACTCTCCATCAGGTCCATGTCCTTCCTATGAGGGCTCCAGAACTGGCTGCAGTACTGCAGGTGAGGGCTCTCCAGAGCAGAGCAGAGTGGCAGAATCCCCTCTCTGGCTCTGCTGGCCACACTTCTCTTGATGCAGCCCAGGACATGATTTGCTTTCTGGGCTGCAAGCTCACACTGCCTGCTCATGTCCAGCTTCTCATCCACCAGCACCCCCAAGTCCCTTTCCACAGGGCTGCTCTCTGACACCTCATCCCCCAGCCTGTACTGACAGTGAGGATTGCTCTGTCCCAGGTGCAGGACCCTGCACTTGATCTTGTTGAAAGAAAAAGGAAATAAGCAGGGGAGAACACAAACACAGTCCCCCACTACCACAAATTATGCACTTAAGTTTCCCACATCTGGGTAAACCACAGGGGTCAGCACACCTGGAGTGCAAAGGATGAGCCTCACCCTGGGAAAACCACCTACCTGCTCATGGTGTCTCCCCTGCCAGGGAACTAACATCAGCTGCACCTCACCCTCCTGCTCACTCCAACCCAGAGCCTGCAGCCCTGCAGAGCAACACCACAAGAAGTAGTGTCTGGGAGCCACCCCCTCCCCTGGCACCACTAGCAAAGCTGCCCAGATGATCTGAAGTGCATCATGGTGTGGAGTGCTCTGGACCTGCAAGCTCAGGACCATCCAACAGGCCCAACAAACCATAAGAAGTAGAATCATAGAATCATTGAATCATAGACTCATAGAATCATAAAATCATAGAATTATAAGACTCATAGAATCACAGAATGCCAGGGGCTGGAAGGGACCTCCAAAGCTCATCTGGTCCAGCCCCCCTGCAGAGCAGCATCACCCAGAGCAGGTCACACTGGAACACATTCAGATGGTTCTTGAATATCTCCATAGAGGGAGACTCCACAACTTCCCTGGGCAGCCTGTGCCAGTGCTCTGGCACCCTCACAGGGAAAAAGATTCTTCCTCAGGTTCACACGGAACCTCCTATGCCTCAACTTCCACCACTGCCCCTCATGCTGTCACTGGACATCACTGAGCAGAGCCTGGCTCCAGCCTCCTGCCACTCACCCCTTACATATTTATAAACATGAATGAGGTCACCCCTTAGTCTCCTCCCCTCCAAGCTAAAAAGCTAAAAACAAGTGTCTGGGAGCCACCCCTTCCCCTGGCACCACTGGCAAAGCTGCCCACATGATCTGGAGTGCATCATGTTGTGGAGTGCTCTGGACTTACAGGACCAGAAGCACAGAAGCAGCAGTAGTCACATCACACAGAGGGAGAGTGGCATCTTCCTCTGAGGTAGCCTCCATCACTGCCCAGCACTTGCCTGACTCCTGTCAGGCCAGGAGGCCAAGGAAATGCTGCTGAGCAGCTCCAGCAGCAGGATCTCCACCATGCCAAAGAGCCTTTTAAGAGCAAAATGCTGCCACTGCTCTTTGTGACAGCAGTGAGGCTGGCTGTGAACCTGGAAAGCCAGGCTCTGCCTGCCTCTGCCTCCCAGCTGCACCCCTGGCTGGCACTGTGACCCTTCCCTTCCACTTTAAGGACAAGGTTTTGTTGTCACACAGCAAAAATAAACTACTAAAAACATCCTCTGGTGCTGTTTTATTTTTGGAAGAGATCCTTTTAAAGACTTGAACCATTTCAGCTGCTGAGGCAGGTTTTCCCTGGTGACATCAAAGGGTTTATTGTCAGGGCTACAGCAGTGCCCCAAGGGTTTTGGGGGTTGCAGAGAACACAGATGCCTCCAGAGAGGCAGGCAGAGGGGAGGAGAGAGCACACAGCCCTCCAGGGAGGGATGGCAAAGGCCTCACTTTTCCCACGCTGGCATCAGGTTTTAGTCAGCCCCAGCTGCCCTGGTATGAAGCAGTTGCTCCTGTTCCCTCATCTGATGCTCTCCCAGGTTTTTATTTTTGAAATGGGTAGATTCAGACTGGATGTTAGGAAGAAGTTCTTCAGCATGAGAGTAATGAAAGCCTGGCACAGGTTGCCCAGGGATGTCCCCTGCCTGGAGGCTTTTTCCCTAATGCCCAAGCTAAACCTCTCCTGGTACAACCTGAGGCTGTTTCCTCTTGTCCTGTCACTTGGGAGAAGAGACCAACCCCACCTGGCTCCAACCTCCTCTCAGGGAGCTGCAGAAAGCAATGAGCTCTGCCCTCGGCCTCCTCTTCTGCAGGCTGAACACCCCCAGCTCCCTCAGCGGCTCCTTCCCAGACCTGATCTCCAGACCCTTCCCCAGCTTTGTTGCTCTTCTCTGGACCTGTTCCAGCACCTCCATGTCCTTCTTGGAGTGAGTGGCTCAAAAAGCTGATCTGCAGCACCTGCCTGTGGATCCAAATCTCCCCTTGTCCATTCCTCTCCTGCAGAGCCAGCCCAACACACCTGGCAGCCTCGAGAGCCCCTGTGGCTGAATCACAGATCTGACAGGGTTGGAAGGGACCTTGAGGACCATCCATTTCCAACCCCCTGCCATGGGCAGGGACACCTCCCACCAGCCCAGGTTGCTCAAGACCTCATCCAGCACGGCCTTGAACACCTCCAGGGAAGGGGCAGCCACAACTTCCCTGGGCAACCAGAGGCAGGAATTCTGTTTTCTAAGGAGCACTGCTGCCAGCTTGCAACAATAACCCAGCACAGAATCACAGAATTAAGCAGGCTGGAAAAGCCCTTCGAGATCATCCAGTCCAGCCTATCACCCAACACCTTCTGATTAACTAACCCATGGCACCAAGTGCCCNGGTTCTCTGCCCCCCCCAGCTCCTCCCTGCCCTTGGCTCAGGTGGGCTCTGGAGCCCTACTGGCCCTTACCTCCTTGTAGATGTTGGAGGGGTGGTCCCTGCGGCCGCACAGATCCGTGATGGTCTTGCAGCAGCTGTCTGGCACCTTGCGCCCGCTGGCCTCAGTGGATCTGATCCATTGGCTGTCAGCCCAGTCCGTGTAGTTGTTGCTCCCACAGCACTTGAACTGTTGGCACACAGAGCACAGGTTCAGCCTCCCACCTCTGCAGCCTCCATCTTTCCCTCTCCCCAGCCTCCCACACCAGGCTCTGGCCTTCACTCTCCTTTGCAGGGGAGCTCCAGGTATCATAGATTCACAGAAGCGGTTGGGCTGGAAGGGACCTCAAAGCTCAGCCAGTTCCAACTCCTTGCCATGGGCAGGGACACCTCCCACCAGCCCAGGTTGCTCAAGACCTCATCCAGCACGGCCTTGAACACCTCCAGGGAAGGGGCAGCCACAACTTCCCTGGGCAACCAGAGGCAGGAATTCTGTTTTCTAAGGAGCACTGCTGCCAGCTTGCAACAATAACCCAGCACAGAATCACAGAATTAANGCAATAGCCTAGGTTGGTAAGGCCTCATCCAGCCTGGCCTTGAACACTGCCAGGCTTGGAGCCTCCACAACCTCAGCTGCCTGGCTTTGGGTTTAGGTTTTTTTTGGGGAGGAGACTTCCAGCCAAACCCTCTGTTAGAAGCTGTAGCCCAAGTGCTGGTTGCTCCATTGCTGTATGTAGCTGTATAAAGTCCTTCAGAGAAGTTCTGCTTTTCCACTTCCTTTAGAAGCAGGAGGCCTGGGGGCTTGGCACCAGGTTCATAGATTCATGGAATGGGTTGGGTTGGAAGGGACCTTAAAGCTCATCCAGGTCCATGGGCCACAGACAGGGACACCTCCCACTACACCAGGTTGCTCAAGGCCTCATCCAGCCTGGCTTTGAATACCTCCAGGGAGAGGACATCCAACATCTGTATGTTGGCCATCAGGAGACTTTTGTGTGCTTGACTTTAAGCCCTGCAACTTGCCCTCCCTCCCCCTGCCTCTAGAGACCCTCACCTCCTGCTGCAGCTTGTCCACAGCGCTGGTAACACTCTCCTCTCCCTCCTTCCTGTACTTCTGGGTCATGGTGGCCTTCAGATTCTGCTTCAGCTCCATGCTCAGCTGGACAGGAGAGACAAGTGGGATAAAACCAGAAGGAAAACCCCTCCCTGGGAGCAGCCCAGAGCCCTGCAGACATTTCACTGCCTCAGCTCCAAGAGGCAAGCAGTGCAGCTAAAGCATCCTTCCAGACCATCCTCCCAGGCTGGCCCAGCCAGGCTCACTTCCAGCTCTTTGTGCTTTAGCAACTGGCAGCAGGTGGCCCAGGACCACATTTCAGCCTGTGGACATTACCATGTGGGTCCTCACCTCCAGTAAGAGTGCCAAGGCATGGCAGCATCAGAGAGAACATAAAACTATGCCTGCTGAAGCAGGCCTGTGAGACCAGGTGTGGTCTTCTCCCTCTGAAGCCTGACTCCCTCTGGTCCGGGAGAAGGAAATCCTGGACTGAAGCCTCCTGGATCAGCAGGAGAGGCAATTGTGTGACTGCACAAGGCCTCTCTTGGGAAGGGCGACAGAGGGACAAACCCTGCAAGTACAGAATTCCTGCAAGCATCCTCATTACCCACTGCTACCTGCAAGTGATTGGATGCCAACACTTCTTCCTCTGCAGGCTCTTTTAACCTGCCTGAATTCTTCTCACCCACTCAGACAACAGCCAAAAAGTGCTAAGAGGATCCTGGTTCACACAGCAACACTGCTGCAGTGCCCCATCTGTGACATTCTAAGCTTCCTACACCAATAAAGGACACCAAGGGCCACTTGAGATGGGGCCAGTGACTGGCACAGGAAGGTGCCCTCTCCATACATCTTCTGTTCTACACAGAGAGTGGGAAAGGAGAGGTCAAACATCTACAAACTGCAGTCTGCAGATCACTCTGCTTTTGTGCAACCCCCTGTGCCAAATGGGGACAGCACCAAATTCACAGAGATGATACAGGATCCTGGATCAGGTTGGAAGGGACCTCAAAGGTTACCCAGCTCCAAACCCCTGCCATGGGCAGGGACACCTCCCACCAGCCCAGGTTGCTCAAGGCCTCATCCAGCCTGACCCTGAACACCTCCAGGGAGGTTGTGGAGCACAGAATCACAGAATGTGATCAAAGATCCACAANCATAGATTCATAGATCACATTCTGTGATCCACAACCTCCCTGGGCAACCTGTGCCAGTCTCTCCCTCACTGCGAAGAATTTCTTCCTCATCTCCACTCTCACTCTCCCCTCTCCCAGCTCAAAGCCATTGTCCCTCCTCCTGGCACTGCCAGCCCTTGCCCAAAGTTCCTCCTCAGCACTCCTGGAGCACCTTCAGCTACTGGAAGGTTGCTCTAAGGACTGCCTGTAGCCTTCTCTTCTGCAGGCTGCACAGCCGCAACTCTCCCAGCCTGGCCACACAGCAGAGGTTCTCCAGCCCTTGGTGACCTTCTCTGGACCCTCTCCAACAGCTCCAGGTCCTTCTTGTGCTGAGGACCCCAGAACTGGAGGCAGTGCTGCAGGTGAGGTCTGAGCAGAGCAGAGGGGCAGAATCCTCTCCCTTGTTCTCATGCCTTTACGTGGATGGAGAGATGGAGCCTGGCTTCCTGCCACGCCTGCCAGGATGCTCTTTCCCTGTCAAATACACCCTGATGCCCCCTAGCAGGAGCCAGCAGGGTTCCTTGGCTCCTCATAAATCACCAGTGCCCACCTAAGTGTGGCCAAACACAGAAAGTCCAAGAGCAAAAGGAATGGCAAGGAAAGCTGGCAGTGAAGCCAACAAGATGGGATGTCCAGCTGCTTTTCAGACAGCCACTTGCCAACAATCCTAATCTGCCATTCCCAACCCACTTCCAGACAGGAGAGCAGCTTGGCAGGCTGCTTGGACCCTGGGGGTTGAAGTCCCTTTGAAACCAGAGTGAGGACTTGGAGCCTCTGCTTTCTGCCACTGCAGAAGGTGCCAAGTAAGAACGGCAGCTGCTAGCAGCCTGTGCTCCAGCCTCTCAGCTGAGCTGCTTCAGTAGAGCTCTCAAAAACATCTTGACCTGAAAGGACCTCTCAGCTGGACCAGCAGAGCCTGGTAAGTAGCTTGTGGGACCCACCAGGAACTGTTCCTACCTCCTGAACACCCCAAGGGGCACTGAAGTGATTTCAATTGCCCTTGAAGCGCATTAGAAGGGATCCCAGATCTACACAGCCTCAAAATTGTCTTCTGCAAGGGTCTGCAGAAACAAAGTGCACAGAGGTGAGGCAGAGGAAGGAGCTGGGCAGCCTCCCTGGAGCAACCAGCAGCACTGTTAAAAGAGTAAATAATCCAAGGTCCTCTGTAGGGACAGGAGAGTGAGGACAGACATGTAGAAAGGTGACCACGACCAAGCTCACAGACTCACACAGTGCCAGCTTGGAAGGGGCCCCAAAGGTCATCTGCTCCAACCTCTCTAGGTGGTAGTGCAGTTGCAATGAGCTGCCCAGCAGCCTGCCAAGCTGAGCCTTCAACCTGCTCAGTGCAAGGCACTCCACTGATGCCCTTGGGAGATGATTCCAGTGCCCAGATGTGCTCATGGGGAACATTTCCTTCTGGAGCCCAATGGCAATGTCCCCACTTGTCCCCATTCTCCCTGGTCTTCTCCATGGGACTCCTTGTCATAAGGGAGTTTCCACCCTGCTGGTAGTCACCCTCTGTGTACTGCTCCATGGTGATAACGATTTGCCCTGAGCCTTCTCTTCTCCAGGTTGCACACACCCAGCTTTCAGCCTTTCCTCACCTGGCAGAGATCTTCCAGGCCTGTGATCACTCTTGTGGCCCTTCTCTGGCCACTTTCCAGCCTGTCCACAGCTTTTTTTTTTTGTACAGCAGGGACTAAAACTGAGGGGTCCCAAAACTTGGGGTTCCAAGCATCCAAAGCCTATTTCTGGCTGCTTTTTCTCCCTGCTTTGAGTATCTAAGGGTTGATATCCACTCACCTGCTGGTAGTAGATATAGGCCAGAATTCCAGCAATGATCTCCAGGAGGAAAATGCACAGCAGCAGTATGAAGTACTGCAAGAGAAAAGGGAGAGTAGGCCATGAGAACAGCTTGCAAAGAGATGCTGGGAGGCAGCTTTGTTTTCACCCATGCTTTGCTGCAGCAGTGCCCAAAGGCAGGGGCTGGGATTGGGATCTCCAGAGGGTAGGAAAAGAGCAATCCCACAGGTCAAAACAAACCAAATCAACCCTTGCTTTGATGTCATTTGGGGCACTTCAAGTTACTGAGGAGTATGTTCTCAGGATGAGTCAGCAGAGCAGCCAAGGCTCCACTTCACCAAGGACAGAGCAAGGCAGTCAAGCATCAGCCATAGACTGCTGTGACCAGTGATGACTGAACTGGATGGACTCAGGCCTGTGTGACTCTGTGCTGCTAAACTAGGATCTGGAGGTCTTTGAGAGTATCCCAGCACTGAGTCAGAAGAGCTCTGAGAACACCAAGGTGAGTGGTGCAGTTGGTAAAGACTGAGGGACAGGATGGTGCCACCCAGAGGGACCTGGACAGGCTGGAGAGCTGGGGCCAGGTGAACCTCAAGAGGTTCAGTAAGGCAAAGTGCAAGGTCCTGCAGCTGTGTTGGGACAATCCTCAATATCAGTGCAGGCTGGGGGTGAGGAGATAGAAAGCAGCCCTGCAGGGAAGGACTTGGGGGTGCTGGTGGGGGAGGAGCTGGACAGGAGCCAGCAGTGAGCACTGGCAGCCCAGAAGGGCCAGGGCAGCCTGGGCTGCATCCAAAGCAGGTTCAGAGAGGTGATTCTGCCCCTGCTCTGTCCTGCTCTGTTGAGACCTCACCTGCAGTGCTGTGTCCAGCTCTGGTGTCCCCAGCACAATCATGGAATCATAGAATGGGTTAGGTTGGCAGGGACCTCAAAGCTCAGCCAGCTCCAACCCCCTGCCATAGGCAGGGACACCTCCCACTAGAACAGGTTGCTCAAGGCCTCACCCAGCCTAGCCCTGAACATCTCCAGGGAGGTTGTGGAGCACAGAATCANCCAATGGTTTGGATGCCTCTATGAACACAGTGCTGAGCATAGCCCAGCCCCCAAGCCTCCTGCTCCCAAAGGAAGTGGCTGGATAGGGACAGGCTGAGAGAGTTGGGGCTGTGCAGCCTGCAGAAGGCTCCAGGGCGACCTCAGAGCAGCCTTCCAGTGCCTGAAGGCAAGGGACAATGGCTTTGAGCTGGGAGAGGGGAGAGTGAGAGTGGAGATGAGGAAGGAATTTTTGAGAGTGAGGGTGGGCAGAGACTGGCAGAGGCTGCCCAGGGCTGTGCTTGAGGCCCCATCCCTGGAGCCCTTCAAGCTGAGCCTTGCTGTGTCCCTGTGCAGCCTGCTCTGGCTGGAGCTGTCCCTGCTGCCTGCAGGGGGCTTGGGCAGGATGCCCTTGGAGGGTCCCTTCCAACTCCATGCCATCTGTGAAGACGAAGAGGAGAACATGGCTATGACTTACAAGGGCTTAATGGCAGTGAACTGGTGAAGAACAGGTCCTGCTTGCTACAAGGAGAATGAAATGAGAAGTCCAGAGAACTGTTCCTCTACACACACAGGAAGGAAGCCAAACCTACATGGAAGGAACATGGCTACTAGATTAGAAATCCTGGGCAGGCCTGAAGACAAAGGTTCTGTGGCCATTTCCTCCTTAGGGACAGAGTTTTCTGGGAGAAGCCCTGCCCTGTCACACAGCCCCTGCCTTCCGCTCTGCAAAAGCCTTTTTCCAGCTGCAGGTTGCTCTGTGGCTGCCATCCAATTCATCTCTCTGGACAAACAGCTGCAGAGACACCAAATCCAGCCATAAGGACCTCACACTAAGTCCCCTGTAAGAGTTGTGCTCTCCAGGGCTTAACAATCAAAATCATAGGAACACAGACTCACAGAATGGTAGAGGGTGGAAGTGACCAGAGATCATCCAGTCCAACCCCACTGCCAGAGCAGGGGCACCCAGGAACACATCCAGATGGGTTTTGAAAGTCTCCACAGAAGCAGACATCACAACCTCTCTGGGCAGCCTGCTCCAGGCCTCCAGCACATTCACACCCAAAATACCTCCCATTTTCTCTTTTACCCCTGACATTAAGACAAGGGACAAAGCAAATGGCTCCCTACAAATGCAGCTGGACATCAAAACCATCTTTCCCTAGCAGAAAGGATGACAGTGAAGACCTGGACACAGCAAGCTGGCCTGTGCTGCACCAGAGTTATGCTCCCACTGTGCATCCTCCTTCACTCTTCTTCACCAGGTATTTCCAAGCCCCTCAACACCACAGACACAGGTGCCAGGCTTCCCCCTTGGGCCCTGCTGGGGCTCAGCAGCTGGGAGGAGGACCAGCTGGGTTTTCTCTGCAGACAGGGCCCCCATCTGAGCACACAATCTCAGGCTTTCACCACCCAGCCCCACACTGGCCCTCTCTGCTGAGGTCTGTACAAGGTACCCATTCATACCAGGGCCATGAGTCACCCAGGGAGAGCAGGGAGCTAAAGGCTGCTCCCAGGAGGTTGGAAGGGGGGGAAGAAAGGATTGGCATGGCTGGAGACAAAGGCTGGCTTTCTTTTGGTGGGACCCAGGCCTGCCCTAGCTGCCCTGACATCATTGCTCAGCCAAGGAGGGGGGCAGGATATGAGAAAAGGAAGCCTCACAGGTCTTGTGAGGAGCAGCTGAGGGAACTGGGGTTGTTCAGCCTGGAGAAAAGGAGGCTGAGAAGGGACCTCATTGCTCTCTGCAGCTCCCTGAAAGGAGGTCATTCTCTTCTCCCTAGTAACAAGTGACAGGACAAGAGGAAATGGACTCTTGGTTTAGGCTGGACATTAGAAAAAACTTCTTCCCTGCAAGGGTTGACACTAGCACAGGCTGCCCAGGGAGGTGGCTGAATGTCTGTCCCTGGAGGTGTCACAAAGAGACAGAGATGCTGCTGAGGGACGTGGCAGAGTCAGAGAATGCCTGGGCTTTGCCAACCAAAACAGCTCCTGTGATGCCAGGAGGGTGCCAGGGTGCTGAGAACAAGCAATGAAGTGGAAAGCTTCAATTGTTTGCTTTTCCCTGTGCTGTGTCACCATGTCAGAGGCATTCAGCTAGAGCTGAGTGGTGTCATGGTGGACAGAAATAAACATGTATCCAGGAGACCTTAAAAACTTTGGAGTCACAAGGGCCTTGTAAACCTCTGAAATTATTTTAGTGCCTCTGCCACCCAGGAACCCAAACCTGCATCCTTATCCTTATCTGCCTCATCGTTCCCTCAGGGCCAATCCCAGGGATCCTGCTGCTGGAGGGAAGCAGCAGCTTCCACCCTGGACACACACAGAACACAGGGCTGCTCTCCTGGCTCTTCAGCAGCAGTTGCAGAGCTTTCTTGCAGAGCTCTGCTTGCTCAGGTGGAGCTGCAGGGAGCTCACATGGAGCTCACAGAACGGCAGGGGTTGGAAAGTGCTGTGGCTACTGCCTCCTTAGGAATAGAAAGAGCTTTTCAGGGAGAAAAGCTGTCCTGACACACAGCCCCTGCCTTCTCCTGGTCAGCAACAGCCTTTTTCCAGTTCCAGATTGCACTATGGCTGCTATTAAACTCATCTCACTGTAGATAAAGCTGCAGAGACACCAGGTCCAGCCATAAGGACCTCACACTAAGTCTCTGTAAGACTTGTGCTCCCCAGGCCAGAACAATCAAAATCATAGAAACACAGAATCGCAGAATGGTAGAGGGTGGAAGAGACCTCCAGAGATCATCCAGTCCAACCCCACTGCCAGAGCAGGAGCCCCCAGGGCAGGGCACACAGAAACACATCCAGGTGGGGTTGGAAAGTCTCCAGAGACTCCACAACCTCTCTGGGCAGCCTGCTCCAGGGCTCTGCCATCCTCAAATCAGAGAAGTTCTTTCTCATGGAATTTCCTATGTTCAAGTTTGTGCCCATCCACCCTTGTCCTGTCCCTGGGGACCACTGAGAAGAGTCTGGCCCCATCCTCCTGACACTGATAGACATAGATTGCATTGGGTTAGGAGGGACCCTCAAAGGGCATCTTGTCCAGTCCAAGCTTCTCTGTTCCCAAGAAGCTGCAGAGCAGCAAGAACATTCTACAGCTTCCTGACTTCAGCAGGAACAAACAAACTCAACCCCAGCCATGCCTGTTACAGCTGGCAGCCAAAGCTGGCAGCAATTGAGTTTTCAAGGCCCCAGAGAGGCACTGGGGACAGCAGAGTGCTGCTTCCAGTGCTCCCTCTCACACTCATGGGGGTGTCTGCTACAGAGACCTCACCTGCAGCACTGCCTCCAGCTCTGGGGAACCCAGCTCAAGGAGGACCTGGAGCTGTTGGAGAGGGTCCAGAGGCCACCAAGATGCTCAGAGGGCTGGAGAAGCTCTGCTGTGGGGCCAGGCTGGGAGAGTTGGGGCTGTGCAGCCTGGAAAAGAGAAGGCTGCAGGCAGACCTCAGAGCAGCCTTCCAGTAGCTGAAGGGGCTCCAGGAGACCTGGGGAGGGACTTTGGACAAGGGCTGGCAGTGCCAGAAGGAGGGACAATGGCTTTGAGCTGGGAGAGGGGAGAGCGAAAGTGGAGACGAGGAAGAAATTGTTGGCAGTGAGGGTGGGGAGACACTGGCACAGGTTGCCCAGGGAGGTTGTGGAGCACAGAATCACAGAATCACAGATTCTGTGCTCCACAACCTCCCTGGAGTTGTTCAGGGTCAGGCTGGATGAGGCCTTGAGTGACCTGTGCTGGTGGGAAGTGTCCCTGCCCCTGGCAGGGGGTTGGAACTGGATGAGCTGTGAGGTCCCTTTCACCCCAACCTATTCGATGCATCTGCCACCCCCGGGGCAGTGCCTGTGAAGCTGCCAGGGTGAGTGTCTGAGCTCAGAGCTGGCAAAGGCCCCCAGCCAGGCTCAGGCAGCCCTGGCAAGCACAGCTCTGTCTCCCGTGCAGATTACTCACCAGCAACTAAAGCAGAGCAGAAGCAAGCAGAGACAATAGGCCTGTCACAACCAGGGGTGAGCAGACAGAGGCCCCTTTTGTTCCCAAGGGAAAATCATTATTTTGCAGTGGCAGAATAACAAAGAGAAGCCCACCAGATTTTCATCCAGAGCCTCTGGCTGAAGCAAAAAGGCAAAGGGAGATCTCTCTGGCATGCAGATCAAGGCCAAATTGTACTGCTACAGATCAGGAGTCTCATGAACAAGCACCAGCAATCCTCTGTGCTTTCTTCTCCCTTCCTGCTCCTGCTCTGTCTCTCACCAGAAATTCAGAACACGAGGCCTGCCCTCGACTCCTGTTTCTGCTCTTCCATCCAAACAAGAGGGCAAATGGGACAGGCAGGTGAGTGAGGGCTTGCAAAGCTGGAGTACCCTCCTCTGCAGCTGGGGGAGCAAGCAGCCATTGGTTGGTATTTCAGGCACTGCTCTCAACACTGCAGCCCAGAAAGCAAAAGTGCCTGGTGCCACACTCCAGATTGGCAGGGAGATGTGAGAGGGAGGGAGCAGGACAGAAACCCCAAGCCTGGTGAAAACCTTTGGTGCAGGTGGGTGAGCAGGGAGCTCAGGAAGTCACACAGGGAAAGGTGCAACAGAAGCAGCAGATTATCAGAGCTGTGGCTTTTTGTGGTAGTTGTAAGCAAACTAAAATAATTCTTTAGCAAATGAAGAAAGCAGTGACTGGAAAGCTTCTGATGTTTGACAAGCAAGTGAAAAAAGCTTCTTAATTGCACTGGAGCACACTGCCATTAAAAGCCAATTGTGTTCCAGGTCTCTCCTCTTTCACTGACTCACAGATGGCATTGGGTTGGAAGGGACCCTCCAAGGGCATACTGCCCAAGCCCCCTGTAGGCAGCAGGGACAGCTCCAGCCAGAGCAGGCTGCACAGGGACACAGCAAGGCTCAGCTTGAAGGGCTCCAGGGATGGGGCCTCAAGCACAGCCCTGGGCAGCCTCTGCCAGTCTCTGCCCACCATCACTCTGCACAGCTTCCTCCTCAGCTCCAACCTAACTGTCCTGCTCCAGCTCCAAACCATTGTCCCTTGTACTGGCACTGCCAGCCCTTGTCCAAAGTCCCTCCCAGCTCTCCTGGAGCCCCTTCAGCTACTGAAATGCAGCTCTGAGGCCTGCCTGGAGCCTTCTCTTCTCCAGGCTGCACAGCCTCAACTCTCCCAGCCTGGCCCCACAGCAGAGGTTCTCCAGCCCTCTGAGCGTCTTTCTGGCCTCCTCTGGACCCTTTCCAGCAGCTCCAAGTGCTTTTTGTGTTAGGGGCTCCACAGCTGGCCCCAGCTCTGCAGCTGAGCTCTCCCCAGAACAGAGCAGAGGGGCAGGATCCCCTCTCTGCAGCTCTGCCCAGGCTGCCCTTGGCCTTCTGCACTGCCAGTGCCCAGTGCTAGCTCCTGTCCAGCTCCTCCCCCACCAGCACCCCCAAGCCCTTCTCTGCAGGGCTGCTCTCAATCTCCTCACCCCCAGCCTGCACTAATATTGAGGATTGTCCCAACACAGCTGCAGGACCTTGCACTTTGCCTTACTGAACCTCTTGAGGTTTACCCAGGCCCAGCTCTCCAGCCTGCCCAGGTCCCTCCGGGTGGCACCATCCTGTCCCTCAGTCTTATCAACCACACCATCCCACTCAGCGTGGCATCATTTTTCTCCCTCTTCACATTTTCCCAAAGAGAAGAGGGGGTGGGCAGGGAAGAAGGAAGAGGCAAAAGCCAGGAGGCTTTGGGTTGAACAGTTTCAAACAGAGGTTCTCTCACACAAAGCACAGTTCTTATGACCATGCTTTGTACTTCTGAGTACAAAGCTTTGTACTTCTGAGTACATGGTGAGAACGTGCTTTGGGAGAAGGAAAACGTTCAGCAGCAGAAGCTGTCCCCAGCACAAGGACAGCATTGCTGTTAGGAACTGCAAGCTTTAGAGGTCCTTGCTCTAGGAGAAACAAGTAAGGCTGGGACAGAACACAAACCAAGATGTTTCCTTCCCTCCCAGCATGGCTGAAGGGAAAATGGAAGGCAATCTGCCCCCCCAGAGCAGGCCAAGCAAGGCAAACTTACCACTCTCAGCAGATTGCGACGCTCTTTGAAGGTGGCGCAGCAGCCCAGGATGCCAGTAACCATGACAACCACCCCAGCCACCACCAGAATGTAAGCAGTGGCTGAATAGGTGCTGGAGGAGAGCAGGCTGATGTAGTCACTCTTCTCAGCCAGGGTCCAGGTGCCCACTGCCATCACGGCCCCACCAGCCAGCTGGAGAGGGAGAGAAGTAAGCAAATGAAGGGCATCTGCTGCAGGAACTGCCTCAGCTCCCAGAGCAGCTGCACTGGGCTGCCAGGGTGTACCAAGGAAGCCAGAAGGTGACCCACACTGAAGGAAGGAGTGCAAGACACCTTATAGTAGCCTTCCAGTATCTGAAGGGGGCCTACAGGAAAGGGTTTGAAGTGGCAGAGGGAAGATTTAGACTGGATGTTAGGAAGAAATTCTTTACAGTGAGGGTGGTGAGACAGGTTGTCCAGGGAGGTGGTGGCTGCTCCCTCCCTGGAGGTGTTCAAGGCCAGGTTGGAGGAGGCCTTCAGTGACCTGTACTAGTGGGAGGTGTCCCTGCCTATGGCAGGGGATTGAAACTAGATGATCTTTGAGGTCCCTTCCAACCTTATCATTCTATGATTCTGTAAGAGGTCTCCTGTGCACTGGGAGTTGCTGAGCTTCAAGGCAGGCAGTGTAGCAGCCCGGTTTAGCCTGAGGTGGAAGCTCTCTGAAGCATCTACCTGTGCACAGCAATACTTGGAGCAGAGCTTTCCCAAGGAGCCACACTCTGATCTGGGCAGACATGGAAGATGTCATAGAATCACAAAATCTTTTGGGTTGGAAGAGACCTTTAGGGTCCATCCAGGCCAACCATGAACCCAGCACTACGAGGTCACCACTAAACCATGTCCCTCAGGGGCTACAGAGCTGGGAAACCCCTCCAGAAGTGGGGACTCCTCCACTGTCCTGGGCAGCCTATGCAAAGCCTTGGCTGGCAAAAGCAAATGTCACATTTGTTGGGGTGCTACCTAACAGCAAGGGAGCTAAAAAAACATCAGCAAAGCTTCCACTGTTTGTGGACAACCATGCCCATTGTCTCCTGCCTAAGCTACATGTCCAGGGAGCAGGCAGGCCAGAGCTGAGCAGCCTCTCTGCTTATACTCTCACACTTGCAGCAGAGGAAGATGGAGAAGCCAAGCAGGCTCCAGCAGTCCCTTCTCTCTGTGCAAGCCTGGTGTTTGTGCAGGGGTTCATGAAGCTTCTGCTAAGCTCAGACAGTTTCCCTTCAAGGTCTGAGCTGGGCACTCCAATGTTCTGTCTCAGACAGCAAAGGAAAAGAAAATCTTCTCTGGCACAGGTTGCTCGGGGAGGTTGTGCATGTCCCCTCCCTGGAGGTGTTCAAGGCCAGGCTGGATGAGGCCTCAAGCAACCTGGGCTGGTGGGAGGTGTCCCTGCCCATGGCAGGGAGGTGGAGTAGATGATGGCTTCAACCTGAGCCATTCTGTGATTCTCTGATCTTTTAGCACCAGCAACTGTCTGGTGGAAAGCACAACTCTAGGAAGCTCTGTGTGAACCCAGCTGTGAATCCTTGTTCTGTCCCACTCCACTACCAGGGGCTCTCTCTGCTATTTTCAGAGAAGCACTGGCAGGAGAGTGGAATCCTCAGGCTCTCTGAAAAAAGCAAACCAGCTGAACACACAAAGGCTGTGATCTTCTAGATTTGGCAACATGACCTAGAAACAGTCAAAGCCTACAGTGTCACCTGTTAATTTCTCCAGCCAAGGCAGGCAACCCAATGGATGGGATTGCACCCACAGGCTGAAATCTAGGCCCTTACTAACATCAAGCCCAAGCTGCAGTGCCATGTCCACTGCCTCTCAGACAGACTGGAGCTGCTTACCCAGAAAAAGAAGTTGAAGATGAAGAGCAGATACTTGAGGCAGATGGTCCCACATGTCTCCTTCTTCTCCGTGTACTCACGCATCTCGCCAGGCTCCTGCAAGGAGAAGAGAAGAGCTTGAGGTAGCCACCACTCAACTTCTCCTCCCCAAGGCCACCATTGCCACTGACCTCCTGCAGCAGGCTCCTGAAGGAAGCTTCTCAGAAGCCACCCAAATGACCTCAGGGATGCTAGGGCACTTCTTATGTGGTTGAGACACTGGTATGGGTTGCCCAGGGAGGTTGTGGAGCACACAATCACAGAATGTGACCAAAGATTCTGTGAATCTTTTCATCAATCACATTCTGTGATTCTGTGCTCCACGACTTCCCTGAAGGTGCTCAAGACCAGGCTGGATGAGGCCTTGAGCAACCTGTGCTGGTAGGAGGTGACCCTGCCCATGGCAGGGGGTTGGCACTGAATGAGCTTTAAGGTCCCTCCAAGCCAAACCATTCCATGCCTCTATGAACATAGTGCTGGGCACAGCCCAGCTCCCAAGTCTCCTGCTCCCAATGGAAGTGGAGAAGCAGAACTTCTCTCAAGGACTTCACACATCCACACACAGCAATGGAGCTACCAGCACTGGGGCTGCAGCTTCTGCCAAAGGGCTTGGCTGAAAATCCACCCCCCCAAAAAAAAAACTCCCCAAGCCCAAAGCCAGGCAGCTGAGTGCTGCTCTGAGCTGGAGGCCTCTGCTGGCACTGAGATGTGCAGCTGAAGCAGTTGCTGAGGTTGGCCTCTGAAAGGAGCAAGAGCAGCTTCATTCTGCCATTCTGTGCTCCACAACCTCCCTGGAGGTGTTCAAGGCCAGGCTGGATGAGGCCTTGAGCAACCTGTGCTGGTGGGAGGTGTCCCTGTCCATGGCAGGGGGGTTGGCACTGGATGAGCTTTGAGGTCCCTTCCAACCCAAGCCACTCTATGACTCTGTGATTCCTCTGGGCTCCCACTGCAGCTAGAACCCTGCCATGCAGCACACAGACTCACCTCTGCCAGTACAGGTGGCAAGTGGTGGGTACCCAGAGCCAGGCTGCACACCCAGTGGCTCTCAGGTTAGCTTGGTCATTACTGCTTTGCCTTTGGAGCCAGAGGACTCCAGGCTGGGCAGGGCAGCTGCCCCATTCTGCACCATCACTGCTTTTTATTTGCAGGCAACTGATTCCTTTTGTTTTTTGCCAGGCCTGGGCTTTAGAAACTCAAAACTGAAGCTAACAAGGGAACAGTCTTGTGAGCAGAGCTTGTTGTGCCAGGCCAAGGGGGGATGGTTTGAAGTGCAAGAGGGAGACTCAGAGTGGAGAGAAAGGAGAAATGTTTGCCCCTGAGGGTGGGGAGAGCCTGGCCCAGGCTGCCCAGAGAGGTGGGAGCTGTCCCATGGCTGGCACCACTGCAGGGCAGGCTGTGTGGGGCTGTGAGCAGCCTGCTCTGGTTGAGGATGTCCCTGCTGACTGCAGGGGGTTGGACTGGATGAGCTTGAAAGGTTCCTTCTAGCTAACAAGGGTGGCAAGGATGAGAACTCAGCAGCAGTCTCCCTCATGCCTGTCCCCTATCTTCACTTCCCAGGGACACATTTTTCTCCAGTCTAACAGCTGGCAGTGACAGCTGGCAGCAGAATGCAGCTGCACTGGCAGCAAAGGTAGCAGGTCAGAGCTGGTGACAGGCATCATGGAGAACAACTCAGAGCTCTCCTGGATGATCTTAAAGGTTTCTTCCAAACAACACTGCTCAGCCTCTTGAAGCACTGCAAGGCCACCAGAGGGTCTCCTGCACCCTTCTCCAGGCTGACCAAGCCCAACTCTCCCAGCCTGGCCTCACAGCAGAGAGCTTCCAGCCCTGACAGCATTACTGTGGCCTCCTCTGTCCCCAGTCTGCTCTAATCTGCCTGAAGTCCCAGAGAATTGAGTCATAGTGAAGCACCTCCATGAGAAGTAAGAAGGGAAGGATGAGGCACCTGTAAAAACAGCCCAAAGGAATGAAGAGGGATTGAGCTCATCCTGCCCTGTGCTCATCCTGCCCTGCCTGACTGCAAGCCACAGGTGTGCAGCTGGGAAAGAGCACACGGAGCACAAGACAAGGCAGAGAACACTTCCAACTTGAAACCATTGCAAGGTCTCACCTTCTTGGGGTCTCGTCCTACTGGAAGCTCTCTGCCATGTGAGGAAAGGTTGAGAGCTGGGTTTGTGCAGCCTGGAGAACAGAAGGCTCAGGGCAGATCTTTATCACCATGGACCTGGGCACAAAGGGTGGCTACCAGGAGGATGAAGATCCCCTTTTGACAAGGAGTCCCATGGAGAAGACAAGGGGGGATGGGTACAAGCCACTGCTGGGGACATTCCCACTGCACTACGGAAGGAAATGTTCCCCATGGGCACAGCTGGGCACTGGAATCATCTCCCAAGGCAGCAGTGGAGTGCCCTGCACTGGGCAGGTTGAAGGCTCAGCTTGGCAGGCTGCTGGGCAGCTCATTGCAGCTGCACCACCACCTAGAGAGGTTGGAGCAGATGACCCTTGGGGTTCCTTCCAAGCTGGCACTGTGTGAGTCTGTGATAGTGAAATTGATCCCTTAGGACAACCTGGAGAGCAGAAGCAGTTTGGCTCCAGTTGCAGGTGCTGAGCACTTGGGAACACAAGCCCAGCACAGAGAGCTGCTGTGTTGTGTGTGCTGAGCCACCTCAATCACACAATAATTAGACTCTCAGAATGGGAGGGGTTAGAAGGGACCTCTGCAGAGCTCCCAGTCCAGCCCCAGAGTAGGAGCACCCAGGGCAGGGCACACAGGAACACATTAAGGTGGGGCTGGAATCTCTCCAGAGAAGGAGACTCCACAATTTCTCTGGGCGGCCTGCTGCAGGCCTCTAGCACCCTCACACCAAAGAGGCTTCTCCTCATGTTGAGGTAGAACCTCCTGGCTTCCAGTTTGTGTCCACTGCCTCTTGTGCTATCATAGGGTACCAGTGAACACAGCCTGGCCCCTTCTTCTTGTCCCCCACCCCTCAGATATTTAAATACATTGATCAGATCCCCTCTCAGCCTTCTCTTCTCCAGCCTAAACAGTCCCAGGGCTCTCAGCCTGTCTTCAGAGGAGAGATGCTCAAGACCCAGCAGGGCTCTCTGCTTGGCCCACCAGATCACTGTGTTAAGGTACATGCAGGCAGGCAGCTCAGAAAGCATGCAGCACGTTCTCCTGCTGGCCAGACATTGATTTAGTCATCCCAGCCCTGCCTGGGGAGGTTTGCCTCGACTTGCAGAGGAACAGCAGCAGTTAATTAAAGAGCAGAGCAAGCCAGGCCTGCAGGCTGCTGCTGCTGCACAACCTGCCCCAAAACAGCAGCTGATGGATGGGGAAGGAAAGAGGCAAAAGCAAATGAAATCACTCCCAGACCACCCAAAGCATCCTTGGTTTACAGGATTGATTTTGGAATGACAGCAAGGAAGTAGGGATCCAGCAGATCAGTGACCTCTGCTTCTAGGTAGGGAACCTCTGACACCTTTGCCAGCACTGACACAGACCTGCTGCAGGAATTCTGCTGCACTTTCCCTGCCCCAAGTGCAGCTCCCAAAGGGCTGCAAGCCCAGCAGAGAATCACAGAGACACTTTGGCTGGCAAAGCCCTTTCAGCTCACCCAGTCCAACCATTCCCTAACTCTGCCACGGCTGGGGCCAAGCCATGGCCCCCAGCACCACATCTCTGCCTCTTGCAAACACCTCCAGGGGTGGGCATTCAACCACCTCCCTGGGCAGCCTGTGCCAGGCTTTGAGAACCTTCTTCTCATGTCTAACCTAAACCTTCCCTGGTGCCACTCCAGGCCTTTTCCCCTCATCCTGTCACTTGTCCCTTGGGAGAAGAGCCCAAGCCCCACCTGGCTCCAACTCTCAGGGAGGCGCAGAGAGCAATGAGCTCTGCCCTCAGCCTCCTCTTCTCCACACTGCACACCCCCAGCTCCCTCAGCTGCTTCTCCCCAGCCTTGTCCTCCAGACCCTTCACCACCTTCACTGTCATTCTCTTGAACTGCTCCAGCCCCTCAATGTCCTTCTTGGAGTTAGGGCCCAAAAACTGAACTCATACCTAAGGTGCAGCCTCCTCAGTGCTCCATGGTCAGCCCCCTGCCAATACAACCACTTTACCCAGGCAGTGGGCACACTGCAGGGCAAACTGTGACCACACTGGAGTCTATTTGAGCTGGGTCTGATAACCCTGGCCCTGAGGCAGCTCTGAGCAAGCAGGGCAGACCTTCTCACTTTGGTATGTGCAACCCTGGCCCTAAGGCAGCTCTGAGCAAGCAGGGCAGACCTTCTCACCTTGGTATGTGCACTGCAGGGGTGTGACTGAAGATCTCATTCTTCACCAAGGCTAAACTCCACCCT
Source organism: Ramphastos sulfuratus (assembly GCA_013399055.1). Taxonomy (NCBI): domain Eukaryota; kingdom Metazoa; phylum Chordata; class Aves; order Piciformes; family Ramphastidae; genus Ramphastos; species Ramphastos sulfuratus. The sequence continues at coordinate 25,296 of WBNM01038433.1, forward strand.
TTGAAAGCATGACCCAAGTTCCTCTCTAGACAAAAAACATCAGCACCATCACCTTACCCACCCCACTGAAAGGCCTCCAACTTGCCAGCCCATCTCACACAGCCTAAAAAGCAGCCAGAAGGCAAATGAAGCCATCCAAGGAGAGGAACACTAAAGCCTGCAGGTGAAGAGCTCCCATCATGACCCCAAAATGATAGACATCACAGGTCAATAGCCTTGACACTGACCTTTCACCACCAAAGCAGCTCACAGCACCAGTTCAGTCCTCCTCAAGTGTTTTCTTCCACCCCCTCTCTTCTTTCTGGCTCTGGTCCTCTGCTGGGTCAGGAAAGCTGAGAGCTGTAGATGATTAGAGTGATGGAGAGAATCAAAGATGAGTGTGGGGGAATCAAGGTTTGACAATAGCCACAATGACAGCTCAGTCTGCCCAGCAGAAAGCTCAGCAAGAAGCCTACTCTGTGCAGTTGTGAATCTGCAGCTGGTGTCAGTGCTCCCTGCTGAGCACTGCTCCAAGCCTTCCCAGGGGATCTTCTCAGGAAGAGGAAAGTGGTGGGCAGGCAGTACCAGAACTCATGGCTTAAGTCCATCCTCTGCTCCCAAGGGTTATGAATCACAGGGTGTAAAGCTTGAGCTAGATCCTGAAGAGACGTGCAAGAGGAAGCTGCCATTTCCTTCAGCCTCTCCATGTGCAGAAGCATTAAGAGCAGGTGGTTGACATCAAAAAGATGGAGAAGGACCTGGAGCTGCTGGAGAAAGTCCAGAGGAGGCCACCAAGATGATCAGAGGGCTGGGGAACCTCTGCTGTGGGGACAGGCTGGGAGAGTCGGGGCTCTGCAGCCTGCAGAAGGCTGCAGGCAGACCTCAGAGCAGCCTTCCAGTACCTGAAGAGGCTCCAGGAGAGCTGGGGAGGAACTTTGGACAAGGGCTGGGAGTGCCAGGACAAGAGACAATGGCTTTGAGCTGGGAGAGTGAGAGTGAAGATGAGGGTGGGGAGAGACTGGCAAAGGTTGCCCAGGGAGGTTGTGGAGCACAGAAGCACAGAATATGATCTTCGATCACATCAGAGTCCTGTGTCCAGTTCTGGGTCCCCAATTCCAGAGGGACACAGAACTGCTGGAGAGAGTCCAGCACAGAGCCACAAAGATGCTGAAGGGAATGGAAGAGCTCTGGTAGGAGGAGAGCCTGAGGGAGCTGGGGCTGGGAGCTTGGAGAGGAGGAGCCTGAGAGGTGACCTCAGCAATGCTGATAAAGATGTGCAGGTGAGTGGCAGGAGGCTGGAGCCAGGCTCTGCTGGGTGATGCCCAATGCCAGCACAAGGGGCAAGGGTGGAAGCTAAGGCATAGGAAGTGCCATGTGAACCTGAGCAAGAATGTTTTCCCTGTGAGGGTGGCAGAGCCCTGGCACAGGCTGCCCAGGAGGGTTGTGGAGTCTCCTTTTCTGGAGATACTCAAGAGCTGCCTGGCTGTGTTCCTGTGTGATCTGCTCTGGGTGATGCTGCTCTGCAGGGAGGGTTAGTCCGGAGGAGCTTTGAAGGTCCCTTCCAGCCCCTGACATTCTGTGATTCTGTGATTGTTGGTCCTGCCACATCCCCCAGCAGCTCACCCTCACTCCACAGCAGGCAGGCTCAGTTCTCCCTGCACTGCAGGCACAAGCTGGAGAAGGGAAGGGCAGAGCAGCTCTTCCTCCCTCACCTCTTTGGAAGCTGAAGTAAAGATCCTTTGATCTACACCCAGCACTAATCCACTTCACAGCCCCAAGGCTTCAGTTCTTATCTAGTACTCTGTTGCAGGAGCTGGAAGCAGCAGCAGCACTTCCTGACTTGCCTGGGTGGGCTAATGGGATGACTGTAAACCACCCAGGAGGAGGGGGGAAAGTTACTTTTTAATCACTGGATCAAATTTAACACAATTCAGAACCATTTTAACCTCCTAGCATCTTCAAGGAGAGGTTCCCACACTGGGACACACCTCAGCTTGGACTACCTCTGCTTCCATTTCCTGAGAAAAGGAATGCTCTGCTAAGAGCTACAGACTTCTTGATTCACATCATTGTGCAGCTTCTAGACCACAAAAAAAGCACCTCTGGAGAGAAACTGTGGGAATTCCAGCACTCGGGCCACTGAGAAGCAGGGCAAATGAAGTCCTGGGATCAGCCAAGTACAGATCAGCCAAGGGAGCTTGGGAGAGGAGGGGTGGGATGGCCACCTGCAAACCAAGCAGTAGCTCTGAAGCATTCTCAAGTTCTGAGGCTCCTCAAGCCTTGTGCCCTACCACTGATCCAGCTGCTTGGTGTTGCTCCCATGCTACTGTTCTCTGAGAAGGAAAAAGCCAACCCAGGATGCAAAGCTGCTTGCTGACCCAGGATGCAAAGCTGAAGGCTTTGCTTTCCACCTCAGCATGCTGCAACATGCTGGGAGCTCAATGTACTTGTGCCTCCAGGGCTGGGGAGAAGGCAAAACCCAGCCAGACACCCAGGGAGGCAAAGAGATTCTTCTCAGGAATTGCCTTTTATTCTTCTAAACACATTTTGGCCCCAACCTCTCCTCCTTGACCCTTCAAATGGAAGCTGGGCTCGTTTGGCACTGCTGCCTCAGGTTCTCCAGAGCATGGCTTGGGAACTGCCTTTATCTTCTCCTGCCTGTTGTCTAAAATCACAGAATCACAGAATGGGAGGGGTTGGAAGGGACCTCTGCAGATCACTCAGTCCAACGCCCTTGCCAGAGCAAGATCACCCAGGGCAGGGCACACAGGAACACATCCAGCTGGGTTTGGAAAGTCTCCAGAGAAGGAGACTCCACAACCTCTCTGGGCAGCCTGCTGCAGGGCTCTGCAGCCTCACATCAAACAAATTTCTTCTCCTGTTCAGATGGAACCTCCTGGGTTCCACTCACTTTGACTATTGCCCTTCATCTATTACAGGACACCACTGACTAGAGCCTGGCCCCTTTTTTCTTGCCCCCTCACCCTTCAGATGATTAGGTGCTCCCAGGGCCATGGCCTAATCTCCCCACCAGATTTCAGGAGCTGCTGAGAAGTGAGGAGCACAAAGCAGCATTCCCATCACCTGCTCCTACCAGGAATGCTCATGGTGGCTCTGGGAGAGGTGGACACCACTTGGAAAGCCACCACTATTCAACAAGGAGTTGGCCATTTTTTGTATGCTCTGCTTGGTCCTACCTCTTGACTGACAGAGCACCCCGGAGGTGTTCCAGGCCAGGCTGGATGAGGCCTTGAGCAACCTGGGCTGGTGGGAGGTGTCCCTCCCCATGGCAGGGAGTTGGCAGTGGTTGAGCTTTGAGGTTCCTTTCAAACCAAACCATTCAAGGATTCTATGAACTTAGAAAGGATAAAAAAGATCTCATAGGAGCATCTCACCTCAGCATCCTCTGAATTTAGGCATAACCCCCCACAGGCACTTGACAGTTTTGCTGTCACCCCTTGGGACACCTGCCAAATCCTCCATCCTCCTACCCTGCCTCAAGTTGCTGCATTGCTTACAGACCCCTCAAGAAGACAGATACAGACATTTAATTCCAGCTGATGTTGATGAGAGTCAGGTATCCACTGAGGAATCATCATGGAATCACACAATGGCCTAGGTTGGAAGGGACCTTCAAGACCATCCAGTGCCAACCCTCCTGCCATGGGCAGGAACACCTCCCACCAGCACAGGTTGCTCAAGGTCTCATCCAACCTGGCCTGGAACACCTCCAGGGAGGTTGTGGAGCACAGAATCACAGAATGAAGCTGCTCTTACTCCTTTCAGAAGCCAACCTCAGCAATTGCTTCAGCTGCACATCTCAGTGCCAGCAGAGGCCTCCAGCTCAGAGCAGCACTCAGCTGCCTGGCTTTGGACTTGGGGTATTTTTTGGGGGATGGAATTTCAGCCAAGCCCTTTAGTAGAAGCTGCAGCCCCAGTGCTGGTAGCTCCATTGCTGTGTGTGGATGTGTGAAGTGCTTCAGAGAAGTTCTGCTTCTCCACTTCCTTTGGGAGCAGGAGGCTTGAGGGCTGTGCTGTGCCCAGCACTGTGTTCATAAAAGCATGGAATGGTTTGGCTTGGAAGGACCTGAAAGCTCATCCAGTGCCAACCCCCTGCCATGGGCAGGGACACCTCCCACCAGCACAGGTGGCTCAAGACCTCATCCAGCCTGGCCTTGAACACCTCCAGGGAGGTTGTGGAGCACAGAAGCACAGAATGTGATTCTGCAGTGAGCTGGGGTTGGGCTCTGCTCCCTGTTATCAGGAGAGAGGAGAGGAACTGGCCTAGAATTGTGCCAGGGGAGGGTTAGGTTGGAGAGGAGGACAAATGTCTTTGGTGGCAGAGTGGTGAGGGATTGGCAGAGGCTGCCCAGGGAGGTGGTGGAGGCCCCATGCCTGGAAGTGTTCCAGCAAGATGTGGCCATGGCACTTAGGGGCATGGTTTGGTGCCCATGGTGGGTTTGGGTTGGTGGTTGAAGTGGATGACCACAGAGGGCTTTTCCAACCCAAACAATCCTCTGATTCTGTGAACTGTGTTCTGAGTGGGTTAGCCAAAGCTGGGCAAGGCTTTGGGAGTCCCGAGGACAAAAGGGACTGAGCAGAAAACCAATCCCAGAAGCATTAAGCAAAAGAAAGCACAAAAGGGAAAAAGGTAGCGAGGGAGCCTGTGCCTGGCCACAAAGCCAACAAAACCCCTTCACAGGGCTCCCTGCTCCCAACACAACACACAAACAGAGCCAGCACATCCTGACAGCAGACACCCACCCCTCCTGCCTGCTGCTCCCCAAAGTACAGAAGCAGGGAAGCCAACAGCCCCTCCACATCCCCACGGGAAACTGGGAGGCAAACCAGAGACCAGCAGGCACTGGGTGGCCACTGGGGACTCCTTCTGTGTCAAAACAAGGTCCTCTTGTCCCTCACAAGGCCTCCTTTATCCTGAAGGATCCCAAAGTACTTTACATTATTTATACACAGGAACCACTTGACTGCTCATCGAGCTGAGGAGAGGAACAATGAGGAGCTCTCTTCTCCCCCTTGGAGCAGCAGAAAGCAGAGCCTGGGTTATGTTTGCAGAGCAAAGAGGGTTTGCCACCATGAGGGACAACAGTTCAGGCAGGGCAGGGTCAGCCAACAGTCAAGACAAATTCTTCCCTGCAGCCTGGAGTCAAAAATTAAAAAAGCTGGGGAAGGAATTCTGCAAGGGCTTGGAGTGATAGGATGAGGGACAATGGATTGAAGCTGGAAGAGGGGAGATGGAGAGTGGAGATCAGAAATAAAGGCTTAGCAGGGAGGGTGGTGAATGGTTTGAATGTGAGGAAGAGCAGGGTTAGGCTGGAGCTTAGGAAGAAGTTCATCAGTATGAGGGTGGTAAGACACTGGCACAGGTTGCCCAGGGAGGTTGTGGAGCACAGAAGCACAGAATGGGATCATAGATCATAGATCACATTCTGTGCTTCTGTGCTCCACAACCTCCCTGGNCTTCCAAGCCAACCCATGCCATGCCTCTGTTTTAATCTCTTGTTATGCCCAGTTCTGTCCCGGTGCACTGTGTGGTGCTTTGTTTTGGTTTGTTTTTTAAAGCTTTTGCTTTGTCTGCTCTGGAGAACTCCCCAGCAGCACTGAACCACAAAAAGGTTCTGCAGGATCAGCTTTCTGCCTGAGCCTTCCCATTCAATCCACTCAGCTCAGCTCTCAGAAGTGATGCCACTCAGCCCTGGGTGTTTTCAGGGAGTCAAACAAAACCTCCCTGCCCTCTAGCTAAGCCAACAGAGGATTAAAAAAAAAAACAAAAAACCTTTCCAGGCCTCACAAAGCCTATTCAGACAATTCTGCAGACCAGTTCAGAGTGGTCCCCACACAACAGTGATGACAGCCACGGGCTTTTGGCTTGGGTTTTTGTCTGGTTTATTCACAAAGAGCATTAAAGCAGACAAATACTCAACCAAAAGAGAAGATCCAGCTGGATACAATCCGTAGGGAGAATTCTTCTGGGAATTTTCCAGGCTTTTCTTCCAGAATACTTTAGGGATTAAAAAAAAAACAGGCAAAACAAACCCAAACTTTATCCTAAGAGCAGCTTGAGCTGATGTCTCTCTGGGAAAGAGACACTTTGGAAGTGCTGTGTTCCACCTGCAATGACTTGAGTGCCAAAGCAGTGTGGTCCAGCAGCTTGAGTGCTGAGCCACAGGTGAGTGCTGGGTTCAGCTTTGGGACCCTCACTTCAAGAAGGACATTGATGAGCTGGAGAAGGTGCAGAGAATGGCAAGAACTGGAGTTCTGGAGCCCCCAACACAACGAGGAGATGGAAGTGTTGGAGCCAGTCCAGAGGAGGCCACGAAGATGCTGAGAGGGCTGCAGCGACTCTGCTCTGAGGACAGGCTGAGAGAGTTGGGGCTCTGCAGCCTGGAGAAGAGAAGGTTTCCAGGAGACCTTAGAGTGGCCTTCCAGGATCTGAAGAGGGCTACAGGAGGGCTGGGGAGGGACTACTGACAAGGGCTTGTGATGACAGGACAAGGGGCAATGGGTTTGAACTGGCAGAGGGGAGATTGAAACTGGGTGTTAGGAGGAAGTTCTTTCCAGTGAGGGTGGTGAGACACTGGCACAGGTTGCCCAGGGAGGTTGTGGAGCACCACAGCTAGAAAAAACATGGGTGACATCTTCAGGAGCCTCCCTCCCTACCCAGGACATCCACTTCATGCAGCAACACTGTGCACCCAGAATTACCCACTTTGTAACTTGCAGCACCAGCACAACTGGACAGGCTGGAGACAGGGGCCAGGGCCAACCTCATGAACCTCTACAAAGCCAAGTGCAAAGTCCTGCACCTGGACCAAGCAATCACAAGCACAAATCCAGGAGAATGGAGAGACAGTAGCCCTAAGGAGAAGGACTTGAGGGTGCTAGGTGAGGAGGAGCTCAACATGAGCTGGCACCGAGCACTGCCAGCCCAGCCCCAGCCTGGCCTGGGCTGATCCCCAGCAGTGTGGGCAGCAGGGGCAGGGAGGGGATTTTGCCCCTCTGCTGTGCTCTGCTGAGACCCCTCCCCCTGCAGTGCTGGGGCAGCTTGTGGAGTCCTCAGCACAGACAGGGACCTGTTGGAGCAGGGCCAGAGGATGCCACAGCAATGCTGGCAGGGCTGGAAGGGCTCTGCTGTGAGGCCAGGCTGGCAGAGTTGGGCCTGGGCAGCCTGGAGAAGGGAAGGCTCCAGGAGACATTAGAACAAACCTTCCAGTAAACTGAAGGAGGCTACAGTAGAGCTGGAGAGGGATTTTGTACAAAGGCATGGAGTGACAGGACAAGGAGGATTGGTTTCAAACTGGAAGAAGCTGGATTTAGATTGCACAGCAGGAGGAAATTCTTCCTCATGAGGGTGGTGAGGCACTGGGACAGGTTGCCTGGAGATGTGGAGGCTCCAAGCCTGGAGGTGTTCAAAGCCAGGTTGGATGGAGCCTCAAGCAACCCTAAACCCAAAGCCAGGCAGCTGAGGTTGTGGAGGCTCCAAGGCTGGATGAGGCCTCGAGCAACCTGTGCTGGTGAGAGGTGTCCCTGCCCCTGGCAGAGGGTTGGCACTGACTGAGCTTTGAGGTCCCTTCCAACCTAAACCACCCTGTGATTCCTTCTGACCATAGCTTCTTACATATCCCAATGCCTGTGCCTGAGAGGCCATTCCAGAGTGCTCAGTGAGCACTTTGAGGAGTTTCTATTCCTCTCCAGAGCTTGAACTACTTCAGCCCAGAGCCAGATCAAATATCCAGCAGAGTCCAGGGGAAATTAAGCGACATTTCATTTCCCAGAGCTGCCAGTCCCAGCTCACAGGAGCTGTGCCCCTCCCGTTGCCATAGGAGCCAGGCTGCTGGCTGCTGCCCTGGAAGGGACTCATTCTTCCAGTAACAACTACACAACCCTCAGCCAAAAATAAACCAGCCCTCCCCCACCCTCCCCTACTCTGCTGCAGCAGGGTTTAATGGCCACCAAAATCCATTGACACAGCTGTTTTTAGAGCGGCCTGAGGACTTGACAGGGAGGCACCAGCATGTGAATAAATAACTGGGAGGCTCTGGCTGTCCTCAAGGCAATTACTTGCTGGCCCTTAGCCAAAGCTGGGGGCAGGGGAGAAGACAAGTCCCTGACCCCAGAGCACACACCAAGGAGCTCTGAATAAGCCCTCCAGTGCCAAACCATCAACTACCACCCTAGACATGAGGAAAAATGTCTTTATGGGGAAGGTGACAAAGCCCTGAAGCAGCCTGCCCAGAGAGGTTGTGCAGTCTCCTCCTCTGGAGACTTCCAAGCCTCACCTGGATGTGCTCCTGTGGTGTGACCTGCCTTGGGTGGCCCTGCTTTGGCAGGGAGGTTGGACTCCATGGTCTCTAGAGGTCCCTTCCAACTCCTACGATTCTATGAAGAGGTCTCACCCCACCAGTCTGGACTCAGACCTTCATGCAGAGGCAGCAGGATTGAAGCTGGCTTGGCCCTCTCCATGGCTTCAAATGGACCAAAGGCAGCTCTCCATGAAGGGTCAGCTCCACTGAAACCTTTGCCAGCCTGTCCCAGCTCATCATCCACTCCGTTTGGAGCCGGCAGGGCTTAAGTTACTGGTAAAGGGTTCCTCTTAACAGATGCCAGCACAAACCAGTTGGACTCCAAAGAAGCTGGGAAATCCTGCAGGAGATTTCTCTGCCAGCCCACCCTGTGGTCACCCAAGACCTAAGCTTCATTAAAGGAAAGCCTAGAAGGAGTTTGAAACTTAATCCTCCCCATCTCTTGCCTAAGAGGTCAGCTTTCAAGTCAAGGGGGGCCATATCATCTCATCAGATCTCCTATTATATTAAAGGTTAACATTTTAAAGGCAAAAAATAGTCCACTCTACAACTCTGGGACACCCAGGATTAACCCTCAAGTGCCAGGAAGACTCAAGAAGACTTCAGGAAATTATAGGATTGTAGAACCCTAGAATGGCTCAGGTTGGAAGGGACCTTAAAGATCATCTACTCCAACACCTCTCAACTAGACCTGGCTGCTAATGGCCTCATCTAGCCTGGCCTTGAACACCTCCAGGCAGCAGGCAGCCACAGCCTCCCTGGGCAGCCTGTGCCAGGCTCTCAGCACCCTCACACTCATCATCTTCTTCTTCAGCTCCACTCTCACCCTGCTCTGCCTCAGCTCCAAACCATTCCCCCTTGGCCTGGCTCCAGACCCCCTCAGCAAAAGTCTCTCTGCAGCCTTCCTGCAGGATCCCTTCAGGCACTGGCAGCAGCTCTGAGCTGCCCCTGGAGCCTTCTCCTCTGCAGGCTGCACCCCCCCAGCTCCCTCAGCCTGTGCTCACAGCAGAGCTGCTCCAGCCTTGGCAGCATCTTTGTGGCCTCACTCCACAGCTCTGTGGCCTCCTTCTGCTGGGCACAGCAGAGCTGGAGGCAGGATTGGAGGTGAGGTCTGAGCAGAGCCGAGCCAAGGGGCACAATGCCCTCTCCTGCCCTGCTGCCCACACTGCTCTGGCTGCAGCCAGCACTCAGCTGCCTGCTGGGCTGCAGGAGGGCACTGCTGGCTCCTGGGGAGCTGCTCAGCACCCAACACCCCTGAGGCTTTCCCTTCAGGCCTGCTCCCAACCCACTCTGCACCCAGACGGGATTTCTGCCAAGGGTTGGCCTGACCCAGCTGCAGGACCTTGCTCTGTGACTGGTTGAACCTCATGCAGTTGGCACTGGCCACTTCTCAAGCCTGTCAAGAACCTTGTGGATGTCAACCCTGTCCTCAGGTGAGTCCACAGCACCACACAGCTTGGTGTCACCTACAAACGTGCTGGCAAATGAGAGAAACCAGCACCTTTGTTCCCACAAAAGCCTCTCCAGACACTACTAGCACAGACTCAGCATTAAGACATCTGTGAGCTCAAGCAGCAGAGCATTCTCTCAAGGTGCAGAAGACAGGAACATGCCAAAGAGGCAGCAGTGGGTAGGCTCATTACCCATTTTTGAAGGCAGCTCATACCATCAGTGAGCAGAGGCAAAAAGCAGCCTGGGTCACTTGTAGGTTAAGGTGCTCAGTGCGTCCTTAAAACATCCAAATTCAAAGAGAAAATCCAGGAAGAAGACAGCCAAAAGTTTCAGAGGAAGAGCTGAGCAGAGTTCTGGTGGGTATCAAATGCTTGCTCCTTCTAGGACACCAAGTGACAGGAATCAGAAAGCCAAAGTCACTTCTTCCTCTTAAAGGAGTTAGATAAACCACTCACATTCACACTGGAGGACACTGGAAGGGCAATTGTGGCACTGAAAAGAATCCTCCTACTACAGGAAAGGCACCAGCAACCTGGCTTGGATCAGGAACAGTGTGAGCAGCAGGAGTAGGGAGGTGATTGTCTCCCTGGGCTCAGCACAGGTGAGGTCACACTTTGAGTACTGGGCTCAGTTTTGTGTCCTTCACTGCCAGAAGGACATGGAGGGGCTGGAGCAGGTCCAGAGAAGGGCACCAAAGCTGGGGAAGGGTCTGGAGAACAGGGCTGGGGAGGAGCAGCTGAGAGAGCTGGGAGTGTTTAGTCTGGACAAAAGGAGGGTGAGGGGAGACCTCATTGCTCTCTACAGCTCCCAAAAAGGAGGTTGGAGCCAGGTTGAGCTCTGCTCCCTAGTAACAAGTGATAGGATGAGAGGAACAGGCCTCAAGTTGCACCAGGGAAGGTTTAGGTTAGACATGAGAAGAAAGTTCTTCACTGAAAGGGTTTGAAAAGACCGGAAGAGACTGCCCAGGGAGGTGGTTGAATGCCCATCCCTGAAGGTGTTTCAAAGAGGCAGAGGTGTGGTGCTGAGGGACATGGTTTGGCACCAGACTCCACCATTAGAGCATGGTTGGACTGGATGATCATCAAGGTCTTTTCCCCATGGAGACAGATGCAACCAAAGTGAAGTTGGTGCCACCAGTGAAAGCAGAGCTCTTCCTCTGGGCCTGTGTCCACTCCTCATCCTTCCAGGCTTCTTGCAGCACCCCAAGGACAGGATCCACACTTCCCCAGCACCCAGAGGGCAAAGGAGAACCTCAGGGAAACAGGATATGTGTCCCTCCAAAAATTCTCTCAGTGGACAAGGTATTTGCAGACCACATCAAACCTCCAATCTTAGCTCTGGCAGACCTCTCTCAGAATCCCAGCATGGTGAGGGTTGGAAGGGACCTTTAGAGATCATCCTGCTCAAGCAAGGCACCCACAGCAGCTTGCCCAGGGGCACAGTGCCTGGGGGGGTTGGAAGCTCTCCACACAAGCAAACTCCACAACCTCTCTGGGCAGCCTGCTCCAGGCCTCCAGCACCCTCACATCAAAGAAGTTTCTCCTCTCACCAAAGATGGTAGAGAGCTACTCCATATAGCAAGGGGAGACCTGCACCTCAGCACAGCTCCCAACTGGCTGGCAGCTCAGCTCCTCAGAAAGCTTCTACACAGGATTGAGCTCATCCTTCCTGTGCTCCAGCCAAACCCACAAGCACACAGCCCAACACTTTCACATATGGATGTTCCTTGCTCGCTGCATTGAACACTCACACCCAGGCCCCCTTCTTGCTCCAGAGGTGGCTGCTTCAAGACAGAGCTTACCACAAACATGTCCACGTGCCTGGTATCCATGCTGTTTGTACACCACCATGACTGGCCAGACTCTCATCAGTGGTGCCCAGTGACAATGGGCACAGATGGAACCCAGGAGGTCCTATCTGAATGGGAGGAGAAACTTCTTTGGTGCCAGAGCCCTGGAGCAGGCTGCCCAGGGAGGTGCCCAGAGAGGTTGTGGAGTCTCCTCTGAAGAGATCCCAACCCCACCTGGACAGCTGTGGAGTGCTCTGCAGGCAGCTCTGTGTGACCACGGAGGAAACACAACAACTCACCTCCATTTCTATGGCAGTGTGGGAGAGAGGAGATGTGGGATATGAATTCCACCCTCTGGATTCCACCAGAGCCAAGCAGAAATGCTGACATTCACAAGCCATGACTCACACCCACCCAGGCAGGCACTCCAGAAGTCCCCCTCACTAGCTGGCATGCCACAAATGCCAGCGTGGCTGGCATCTGCCAGCTGGCTCCAGTAGTGTTTAAATTTGACCAAACCCATCCTTCTCCTCGATTTTCTCTCTTGTTGCAGTGTGTTGGTCACTGAGGTTCAGAGCACTGCCTGAAAGCACAACCACACAGGGGTGGTGGCTTTGGCCTGGGAGGTGCCAGGTCGGGGAGGCTTCAGTCACGATCCACTTCTCAGAACACAAAGTCCTCCTCCACAAATTCCTACCTCTAACCACTCTTGGGCCCTAGTTGCACTGGATCTCATTCATCAGGAGCCAAAGCATCCATTGCTCCTGCTCCAGCTATGCTGGGAAGTCAGACACTTGTATTTAAGGAGCTGCCAGGGAAGCCTCCATTAACTCCTCCCTCAGTGCAGTTTCTGATTCATGGATTCACAGAATGGGGTTGGGTTGGAAGGAACTTTCAAGATCATCCAGCTTCAACCCCCTCTGCGATGGGCAGGGACACCTCCCACCACCCCAGGTTGTTCAAGGCCTCGTCCAACCTGGCTTTGAACACCTCCAGGGAGGTTGTGGAGCACAGAATCACCCAATGTGATCATCACATTGGGTGATTCTGTGCTCCACAACTTCCCTGGGCAACCTGTGCCAGTGTCTGGATGTCCTCCTTTACCCCACCATAAGCTGCTCCTGCCCCCATGAGCAGCTTGCAGCCTCCTATAAAGGAGCCAGCTACACTTTCAGTCCTGTGCTGAGCTCCTCAGAAAAGCACCTCCCAAACTGCACAGCACTTTGCCAGCCTGGGCTGGAGAGCCACAACCACCCAACCAGCCAGAGGAACTCTGCTTAGAAGCATGGACCAAGCTGGTCACTCCCCAGCATGGCCTAGACCTCAACACACACCTTCTGCCATGCCATGCCATGCCAGGACTGCAGAGCAGTCACTTTCTGCTTGGTCTTTTGCCCTGTCTGCTTCTTCCACACAGAGCAGAAGGATTCCAGGGCAAGGTATTAGCCATGCTTTCACCTTACCCATTTCTCCCACAGCATGTCCAGAAGCTGCTTGTTCTTCTCAACCTCTCCTTCTCCTCTGGTGGCAGAGACATCTCAGAAACCTGCTGCAGACTCCAGCTCCACTCCACAGCTTCTTGGGAGCATGCAGCTGCATGGACAAACTCTACTGTGGCACAGAGGCTTAGGCAGAGCCTCAGCAGTCTTTGCACTGCTCCCCACTGCTCTGTTTAAACCAGTTCCCTACTGCTCCTATAAAGGGGAAGTGAACCTGGGTTGGAGAAGTGAACTTCGCCCCTTCTGTGTTCAGATCTGGCACCCACAAGAGATAAGAAACAATAGGCAAAGCCAAACATTTGATGTCACCTACTCCTGGCTTGGTTTTAACTTTGAAAGCCTCTAGAATGCTGCCAGGAGCAACCCATAGGTCTGAGCAACATCCTCCCTCACACCTCCCGTGAGTCTCACTCCCTCTGAAGAGGCTTTCCCACAACCCACACCCTCCAGGCTCCCTCCCTTGGGTGCTCTCACCTCTTCCACACCAGCTCAGCAGGCAGAATAGGCTGTGAAGCATCCTAGGTGAGTACAGGCAGCCCACATGGAGCTCACTACGACACTACAGCTGCCTTGGCTTGGCTGGACCCTGCCAAGGGTGGCTCTCAAAGACCCTCATGAAAGACCCTCTGCAGAACACAGTTCCTGGGGTCCTCCCTTACCCTGCAGTACCCTGCCTCCAGTGTGGTCCAGCACTGCTGGCATCACAGCATCCTTTGGGTTGACAAAGCTCTTTCAGATCATCCAGTCTAATAATTTTCTAACTCTGCCAAGGCTGGAGTTAAACCATGGCCCTGGGCACCACATCTCTGTCTCCTTCAAACACCTTCAGGGCTGGAGATTCAACCACCTTCCTGGGTGGTCTGTTCCAGTCTTTCAGAACAGTTTCTTCTCAAATCCAAACTAAACCTCCCCTGGGGTACGTGAGGCAATTTCCTCTCATCCCTGTCACTTGTAACCAGAGCAGAGCCCAACCCCCAGCTCACTGCAGCCTCCTCTCAGGAGCTGCAGAGAGCAATGAGGTCTCCTCTCAACCTCCTTTTTCCCAGGCTCAACAACCTCAGCTCCCTCAGCTGCTCCTCCCCAGCCCTCTTCTCCAGACCCTTCCCCACCTTCCTTTCCCTTCTCTGGACCTGCTCCAGCCCCTAAATGTCCTTCTTGGGGTGAGTGGCCCAAAACTCAACCCAGCACTCAAGCTGTGGCCTCACCAGTGCTGAGCACTGCACTGCTCCTCCCTGCTCCTGCTGGCCACACCACTGCTGATCCGGGCCAGGCTGCTAGTGCCCTTCTTGGACACCTGGGCACAGCCTGGGTCATCTTCCGCTGTCTATGGATCAGCACTCCCAGGGCCTTTTCCTCTGGGCAGTTCCCTGCCACTTTTCCCCAGGCCTGAGGCACTCCTGGGGTTGTTGTGATCCAAGCGCAGGACTCAGCACTTGGCCTTGTTGAACCTCAGCCCACTGATCCAGCCTGGCCAGGCCCCTCTATAGAGCTTCTCTATCCTCCAGCAGCTCATCACTGGCACCCAATTCAGTGTCACCTGCAGCCTGCCTGAGGGAGCCTCAATCCTCTCACCCAGATCAGTGACAAAGACATCACAGAGAACTGGCCCAGTGCTGAGCCCTGGGGAACACCACTGGGGACTGAGCACCAGCTGGACTGAGCTCCTTTCCCCACCACTCTTTGGGCCCGTCCAGCCAGTTCTTAACCCAGTGCAGCATCCACCCACCCAAACCACAAGCAGCCAGGTTCTCCAGGAGGATATTGGGGGAGACAATGATCAGTCTTCAAAACCATGCAAGGAGCACACACAAACATGTATCTGTAACCCCAGGAAGACCCCAGCTGGCAGGTCATGGCAGCCACCTCGCATCCTTCTGAGGAACTCACTCTCAGTGTGCACTTTCTGAGCTGCACAGTACTTGCCCACCTCAGACTGGAGAGCTACAACCACCAAAACAGCAAGAGGAACTTTGGTAAGTAACATGGAGCAAGCTGGATATACCCAAATGAAGGTGCTGGTCTCTTTTTGATGGTGCCCAGTAATAGCACAAGGAACAAGAGGTACAAGCTAGAGCCCAGGAAGTTTCACCTCAACACAAGAAAATTCTTCGGTGTGAGGGTGCTGGAGGCCTGGAGCAGGCTGCCCAGAGAGGTTGTGGAGTCTCCTTCTCTGCAGACTTTCCAAACCCACCTGGATGTGATCCTGTGTGCCCTGCCCTGTGTGCCCCTGCTCTGGCAGGGGGGTTGGACTGGATGATCTCGAGAGGTCACTCCCAACCCCTCCCATTCTGTGACTCTCTGTAATGCAGCCCAGAAGACCCCAGAACACAGCTGCCATGCAAAGTCAGGAGTGCAACGCAGTGATTGTCCTCCTGTTCATTCTGCCAAGGGTGTCTGTTCCTGCACAGCAGCCAGGACTGAATTGGCTCCCTGGGATGCCAGGCTGATGAGGTCACAGACAGAGGAGCCTGGCAGGCGGGACAGAGCAGAGTGCTGGCAGAGAGATGCCCATCAGCAGTGCTGCTATTACAGTGCTGATCCCTACCCAGAGGGCCTGGCAGCAAACAGTCTGTTTGCCCTGGGAAGGGACAGTTAGGTGCTCCCCGCAGAGCTGACAAACATCTCATCTCCATCCTGCAGCTCTGCTGGCCCTCCTTTCTGCCTCCATGTCCTGGCTTCTCACCTCCTGACCTTTCTCACAGGTTGGGAAGATGCTCACCATCCTGGGGGCAAGCTGTGCCAAAATGCAGGTGAGAACAGAAGGAGAAGCAGGATGACTGTTCAGGCAGTGACACTGTCTCCTGTGGGCTCTGCTGTGGCAAAAGGAAAATCCCCTCCGGGATCTGGAAGGCAGGATGAGCAAGAAGGAGACATGGCCTTCATCTTCAGGAGCTTGGAAGGTTTCAAACAACCAAGAAGAGCGTTCCTCACAGGCAGGGAGGGTGAAGTGAGCTGTGATTTCCAGGAGTCACCCTCCCTCAGGCTTTCCATGACCTCAGCTGTCAGTGCACACACTTGGCAAGAGCTGGAGACAGCCCAGTGTAGAGCCCAAAAGCAAAGAGTCAAGGTGGGGAGTCGGAAATCTTCTTCTCAGGACGTTTCAGGAGCAAGACTAATGAGGCTACTGGGGACAGGAGTTGTAGACTGGGCCATGAGAAAGCAAATCTCACCACTTTGCTTTTCAGAGCCTGTCCATCCACCTTCTATCTTTTTTAGCTTCTCTCTTAAATAGAAGGTGGAAGGAACACAGGGACAGGATGTTTGCTTCTTAAGTGACCACATCACCTGCAAACATCAGACAAGACAGGTTGGCACATCCAGGTAGACAGGAGGGTAGAGATGTTGCATGCACATTGCTTTCCTCCTCCTCATAACAAGTAGCCCAGTGCACTCCTGACAGAAGAAGCCAAACTTCACAGAAGCCCCAAGAGAATTTACCTGTGAGATGACCCAGCCAGAAGAGACACAGCTCATCACTCAGACAACCCCTTCCAGGCTGTCTTAAGTGCAGAGGGAGTTGTTTGGTCTGTGTGTGCAGTAGAAACAGCCAGAGTTGTGCTACAACTTCTATTACAGAATCACAGAATTGGAAGGGTTGGAAGGGACCTCCAGAGATCATTCAGTCCAATCCCCCTGCCAGAACAGGGTCACCCAGGGCAGGGCACACAGGAACACATCCAGCTGGGTTTGAAAAGTCTGCAGAGAAGGAGACTCGACAACCTCTGGGCAGCCTGCTCCAGGCCTCCAGCAGCCTCAGTGACAAAATTTCCCCTCCGGTTCCCATGGTACCTCCTCTGCTCCAGCTTGCCCCCAGTGCCTCTTGTGCTGCCCTTGAACACCCCTGAGCAGAGCCTGGCTGCATCCTCCCAACACTACCCTGCACATCTCTATCAACAGGAATGAGCTCTCTTTTCTTCTCCAAGCTAAAGCAGCTCCCTCAGCCTGTCCTCAGAAGGGAGATTATTAGCTGGGAATAATAACAGGTCTGGTGGAGACATCCTAGTAAGGACAGAGAGTTCTCCAGCTGCCACACCCACTCAGCATTTTTGATAGCCAAGGGAACAGGAGCAGCTTTCTTCCACCTCCTTGCTGAAGAATCTATCACACCCATCAACAGAAACTTTCAGAGGCTGCACTGAAAATTCCCTTCGCAGAGGCAGGACTTGGGCTCTGGGTGTTTTATTCTACTTCAAGAGAAGCCTCAGAGCCTGACACAAGGGAGCTGAGAAGCTAAAGCACTGGAGAAAAATCTTCTCGGGATGGTGCTCCCTGCTCACTCAGACAATGGCCCTTGTATTAGGCTCAGGAGAAATACCACAGCCCCAGCTGGGCTGTTGCAGCTCCTCTGAACAGAGTGCTCTGCTCTCTGCACTAAGAACAAACCCTCCCCTGACACACCTGCCTGGAGACCTGAGAAGGAAAACTTGACTGTTAAGCTCTCATAAATCACACTGTGGGGGAAGTTCTGTACAATGAGGGTTGGTGAAATACTGCAATAGGTTGCCCAGAAAGATGTTGAAGGCCCTATCCCTGGAGACATTCAAGCTCCAACTAGATGGAGCCTAGAGCAGCCTGCTCTAGCTGGAGGTGGCCCTGCTTACTGCAGTGGGGTTGGACAAAATGACCTTTGAGGGTCCCTTCCAAGTAGATGCAGTCTGTGCCTGGGTATATGTGGGTTTGACTGCTGCACCTGGTTCTGGCTTCTTCCCAGGCTGCAGCAGCACCAGTAAGGAACCACAAGGCTGTTGAAGTGCAAGACAGCAGTCTTTGAACTCCCCAAATCAGGCTTGTTAGTGGTGTTGAGGCCTTCGAGGGTCCCTTCTAAGTCGATGCCAGAAAAGGCACATTCTTATTGTCAGCTGGAGTCAACACACAGCAGGGACAGCCAGGAGCGCGACTAGGCAACGGGAGATTTACCTGCACTGCAGAAAGACTCCACCAGGAGGTAAAGCCAGCACATAAAAGATGCCCCGGGGCAGCCAATATATGCAACAGTTTGGGATAAAATATGCTTTCTGCAGAAAGATGACAGATGGACAGAAAGCTACCCAGGTCAGGCACTCAAAGACATCACCAGCAGACTGCAGAGCGAGGATATGATCTGAGAGTAGTCCAATGGAGGAGCTGAAGAGCTGTCAGCTCTTCCAACCCACAACCTGAGCTTTCAGCAAGGACATCTGACCCGGAGCAGCTGCAGCAAACCAGAGCCCAGATCCAGCAGCACAAGCCAGCAGCAAGCCTTCGACAGGCACCTGTCACCCAGACCACACAGGTAAAGCAGAAGGGAAGCTGCCGCAGGCACTGCCCAGCTGCCAGCCATGTGCAGATGGAGAAGTGCCCATCCCAGGCACACAAACTCCTTCAGAGAAGCTAAACACACTGGAACTTTGGCATCACCTTTTCTCGTTTCTGTTGAGCTCAGCAGCAGCTCAGCACAGAGATGCTCTGCTCCCTCCACCACAGGCTACCTTTGGTAGAAGCGAGAGTCATGCAGGAGAACTGGGATAGACCTTTGTCTGACTTGATGAAACACCAAGAGACTCTTCAGTCTCAACGAGACCTATCAAACACTACCCTAAGAACCCAAGGCAACAGCCTCACCCAGGCAAAGCACTCACAGAACAGTTTGGGTTGCAAGGGACCTTAAAGATCATCCAGTTCCATCCCCCCTGCCACGGGCAGGGGCATCTCACACAAGCACAGGTTGCCTAAGGCACTCACAGAACGGTTTGGGTTGCAAGGGACCTTGAAGATCATCCAGTTCCAACCCCTCTCCCTGGGCAAGGACACCTCCCACTACCCCAGGTTGCTCAGAGCTCATCCAGCCTGGCCTCAAACACCTGCAGGGAGGTTGTGGATCACAGAATCACAGAATGTGTGAATCTGTGATCCACAACCTCCCTGGGCAACCTGTGCCAGAGACACCGGAGGACCTCTCAGAGCCAGCCAGGAAGCACTGCAGGGGCAGCGAAGGAAGTGAAGCTGCGTAACGTAAGAGATGCTGCAGTGCAGCCTGAAATACAGACAGATCACGGCTAAAACTCAACAGGATGCTGCCACAGGTTGATTAGCAAAGCCCTGGGGAAGAGCCAGGATGTTTTACATTTAGAGCAGCCAACGCTCCTCGGGAGATGACAGGGAGGAAAGGCTACTGGAGAAGATTCCTCACGGCAAAGAGGTGCAGCGATAGCCCACGGCCGGCAGCTTCCTTTCTGATTCAGCTTCCAGAGCATGAAGCAGTCCACAAACCCAAGATTGTCTGGATCTGGGGTAAACAGGGGTTCATTCTCCCCCTCCTCCACGAGTCCTTCGAAGCCCAGCATCAAACCCAAGTTGTATTTGCTCACCTGGGAGCCTTAACCGAACAAAAGGCAGAGGGAGATAAACGCCGTTTCACAACAGCAGAGCAACACTCAGGACACCTTTCCTCACGCACCGCCTGGGCCCTCGCAACAGGTTGAAACCCTTTACGAAAAGAAAGCAAGGCAGAAGCGGAGCCCCTGTGCAGCTGTCCGGTGCCGCTGGGCAGCGGAGTCGAGCCGAGCCGGCCCGCGGTGACGGCGGGCAGGTACTCAGGGACCACCCTACCCCACCCCAGCCCGGCCGGGCGGGCGGGCAGCGCTCACCGGGCCCCTCGGAGTGCGCTCTGCCCGCCCTGGCAAGGACTGCCGCCGCCGCCCCGGGCCCTTCGCCCACCCTCTTCCCGCCGCGTCCCCCGCCCGTCCTCTGTCCCCGTTCCGGGGAGCCCTGCCTCACCGCTCCGCAGCCAGCCGAGCCGCGCCAGACCCGAGCACTCCGCTCCGCCTCACGCCCCGACCTGCCGCGCTGAGAGGGAGGGGAGGAGGCAGGAAAGGCACCGCGGGAAGGAGGGCGGGAAGGCGGCTCGGCCAGCCCAGCCCGGCCCGGGACGCCCCGCGGGCGGTGCCTCGGCGGTGCCTCGCCTCCGAGCTGCAGGGCCCAGCCGCGCTTCGTACATGCGAAAGTAAGCGGCCCCGGCGGTGTGCGGTGCCTGCGGGCTGGGCCAGCAGCTCCCGGCGCGGAGCAGGCCCTGCCGCACAGTGCCCCCCTGGCAGCGGCGGCTCCGCTGCTCACCGCCTCGGCCTGGCACCGGCGTGCCCGCTGCCGCAGGCGGGGGCTGCAGCTGCTCTGTAGTTCTGGAAGGCGGCAGGCCTGCTGCTTCAGAAGGTTCCCGGGAAACCGCCTGTAAAGCAGGATGAGCCCCGACTGGCACACGGCCGCATCCTGCCATTACCTCACCGCGGCCTCAGCCAACGACCCTCAGGCTGAGCACCGCCACGCACAGGAACCGCTCCCAGCACAAGGACTCCCGCAGGGGGCGATCGCAACGGGAAAAGGACCCCCACAAGGGCTGGACTCCGGGGGAAAGGACACGGCAGGGCTCGCTCTGAGGGGAAGGACCCTCGCAAGGGTCGCTCTGAGGGAAAATGCTCTCGCAGAGGTTCCTGGGAGGGGAAGAGACCCTCGCAAGGGGCGCTCTTACGGGAAAGACCCTCGCAAGGGGCGCTCTTACGGGAAAGACCCTCGCAAGGGGCGCTCTTACGGGAAAGACCCTCGCAAGGGGCGCTCTTACGGGAAAGACCCTCGCAGGGGTCACTCTGAGGGAAAAGACTCTCGCAGAGGTTGCTGTGAGGGGAAGAGACCCTCGCAAGAGTCGCTCTGAGGGGAAAGACCCTCGCAGGGGCCGCTCTCAGGGGAAAGACCCTCGCAAGGGTCGCTCTGACGGGAAAGACCCTCGGAGGGGTCGCTCTGAGGGGAAAGAACCCCACAAGGGTCGCTCTGAGGGGAAAAGACCCTCGCAGGGGTCGCTCTGAGGGGAAAAGACCCTCGCAGGGGTCGCTCTGAGGGGAAAAGACCCTCGCAGGGGTCGCTCTGAGGG
>WBNM01038434.1:9476-19483 GCA_013399055.1 Ramphastos sulfuratus
CTTGCTGAGGGTGCACTGATTCCTCTGTTCATATCACTGACAAAGATGTCAAACAGCACTGGTCCCAGCACTGACCCCTGAGGGACACCTCTTGTCACTGGTCTCCAGGTGGTCATTGTGCCCTTTATCACCACTCTCTGTGTGCCACCATCCAGCCAATTCCTTACCCAGCAGTGCTCCACCCATCCAGTTCATGTTTTTCCAGTTTGGTGACCAGGATGTCATGTGGGACAGAGTTGAATGCCTTACTCAGGTCCAGGTAGATGACATCAGTTGCCCTTCCCTTGTCCACTGTTGTTGTGACTTCTTCATAAAAAGCCACCAAATTTGTCAGGCATGATCTACCCTTTATGAACATGCTGGTACTAGAATATTCTTTCTCCGTGTGCATGTCAGACCTTTCCGGAGTACTCCCCATTGGAAAGTTGAAGTGAAATCACTGACATTAATGAAGCAAACTAAGACTAATGCTACTTTTCTTTTCAGAGCAGCTGCTTTCTCATTCTAAATAAATAGTAAAATATAGTACAGGAACAGTCCATATCTCTTTTTGAGCTGTAAAATACAGAGGTTTTGACTATTGCTACAGACAGTAAAATATTTGCCTCAGTGTCACAAAGGGCATTTTGCTATTAGCTTCCTTGAGACCAAGCTTGCCTATCAATTTAACCTCACTTTCCCAGAACTCTCCAAGGGATGTTTACAACTAAAGCAGCAAACTTTCAAAAGCAACTATTTCATTTGTTTCTTCTATCAATGTCTTTCTTCTAAACACTGGGTTTTTAGGGAGAAATAAGAAGACAAGGAGGGAAAGCCTTGTGGCTCACAAAAGGATTTCTTTCAGTTTGAATAGTCCCAGGAATGGGAGCAGGCAAGATATACTTGCCTGTTTAGTGACCACATTAATGCCTATTCTCTTAAAATTCCAATATTTTTAGTGATCAGAATTGTATCTGTTCTGATCTTAGACTCCAACTGAGAATTCAACATGTTGGTAATGTAGTTTCAGGATCTCCAATATGAAAGCAAACAACATATACTCTGTATAAGCCTTCCCCCTATGCCCTAATCTCCCATGTACAGGGGCACAGAGAATCCCAAAAGCATTGAAGTTGTCATGTGTGTACAGATCATGTACATCTGTGGGGTGCCCTTTTCTCCTGATGTTTAATCCTTCAGGTCATGGGATAGATTTGAAATCTCCATATACTGACCTCAGGTACTTTCTACACCCAGAGTTAAAAAGAAGTGTGAATAGCAGCAGCACCATTTTATCTCCATTGCAATTCCAGTGTCCATGGCTCTATTTGAAACCTAACATGATCAAAGACAGGATAAGGCACTTAGTGCCCTGGTCTAGTTGATTGGAGAGAGTGATTGGGATTAGAGCGGGGTCTCCAGGGAGGGGTGGAGTCTTCTACCAGGCAACCAGCAACAGAACAAGGGGACACAGTCTCAAGTTGTGCCAGGGGGGGTCTAGGCTGGATGTTAGGAGGAAGTTCTTGCCAGAGAGAGTGATTGGCATTGGAATGGGCTGCCCAGGGAGGTGGTGGAGTCCCTGTCCCTGGAGGTGTTGAAGAAAAGCCGGGATGGGGCACTTAGTGCCATGGTCTGGTTGATTGGCTAGGGCTGGGTGATAGGTTGGACTGGATGATCTTGGAGGTCTCTTCCAGCCTGGGTGATTCTATAATTGTATGACATAGATTGGTGAGGGAACACTTCCAGTATCCATTGCATGAGAACAGAGATGCCACTTACCTCCCCTGCAGGATTAGGATAGATGACTGTTGAAACTGAGGCTAACTGAAACTATAAATCTGTTCAGAGGATAAATCTCAGAGGGAGAAGCAAAGCAGGGTAGATTATCACAGGAGATCAGGACACTTTGTTTAAGGTTACTTTATTGAAGTAGTAAATAAAAGCTCCTATCTGATGATCCTACAAATACTACATGTGAAGCAAATCAGTTTCCTCACACTGAACACTCTCATAAACATTTATAGCCAATAAACCCTGGCTGCAATGAACATGACAGCACAGCTCTCACCATGTGAAAACCTTTCCTGCAAAACATCTCTGATGCAAAGTGATTTTGTCGCTCAGACCATATCCAACCCTCCAGCATTATTTTTTGGCCAAATCCTTTTTGATTTGAGCTTGTTCTTTCTAGCTAAGAATTTTCCACAAAATCCTCTCATTTTATTAGAGGGAAGTTTTATTGTCTTTTCCTTAAATGTGCCTCCGGGGATCCCAGGGAATAAATTTACTGGGAGTAACCCAACCTATGTTTTCATTGCAAGCCATGAGACAGCAACTCTCTGCTACCATTGGGACCTCGTTTTTGCCACATCAAAATGCTCTTTACCCAAGTTAGATCCCCATCTGGAGTACTACATCCAGTTCTGGAGCCCCTATTACAAGAGGGATGTGGAGACGCTGGAGTGTGTCCAGAGAAGGGCCACAAGGATGCTCAGAGGGCTGGACCTGCTCTGCTGTGAGGACAAACTGAAAGAGTTGGGGCTGTGCAGTTTGGAGAAGAGGAGGCTCCCAGGTGACCTTCTTCTGGCCTTCCAGGATCTGAAGGGGGCTACAAAAAAGCTGGGGAGGGACTTTTGAGGCTCTCAGATAGTGACAGGACTAGGGGGAATGGAGCAAAGCTGGAGGTGGGGAGATTCAGCCCGGAGGTGAGGAGGAAGTTCTTCAGCATGAGAGTGGTGAGAGCCTGGAAGGGGTTGCCCAGGGAAGTGGCTGAGGCCCCATCCCTGGAGGTGTTTAAGGCCATGCTGCATGAGGCTGTGGGCAGCCTGATCTAGGGTAGGGTGTCCCTGCCCATGGAAGGGGGTTTGGAACTGGATGCTCCTTGTGGTCCCTTCGAACCCTGACTGATTCTATGACACTATGATTTCATGATTCTATGATTCTGTGATTTTATGATTCTATAATTCTATGATCTCTCTACTCTGCTCAGTTGAGTTCCAGAACAGGAAAATGGCAGATATATGGAGCTAATCACTTCTTCACTGGTTCCTCATTCTGAAAATTGCTTTACCTAATTAAAACCTCCCTCAAGAGTCGAATGGAAATGCTGGTGAACACAGTGTGAGTGAGATGGGTAGCAATGCAGAGGTTATTGAAAGGCACAGCATGAAATATTCCTAAATCAGGATGGGCATTCAACCAGGGGAGCTTGACATCTCCTGGGATCATTCCCCTACTTCCCCCATTGCTTTCAGACTCTGAAGCTTAGCATGAAAATGCTTTGCAGATCACTTAGGATCACTGAATGGCCCTCACTTTCAACCTGATCCCTGAAAAGAGATTCCAGTATTTTGGTCTGTTCTTATTTCTGAAGGGATGGAGAACAAAACTGGACTGGCATTCATACATGTGAGACTGTAAATTGATAGGGTTGTAGCAAAACAGGTGTGAAGGTATCATGGCAAGCAAGAGCAGATACAGCAGGCTGAGGGGCGCTAAGGTGATACTGAGATAGTATTTCTCTCTGTATTGTCAATTCCTTCCCATACGGTTTGAATCAGCTGACCTCTCCCTTTTACCTCTCCTGGACATTTCTATTTGCACACTCTGTGGACATGCAAATCAAAATAGATCACCACAGGCTTGCAACTTACATGCCTGGAAGATTGTCACACATCTGTGCTCAATGCACTAAGAAGAGAACTGAGAAGAAACTTGTGTGAAGTCATTACCCGCAAACCAGGCAAGAGATTTCAGTATACTTCTGACTGAAGACTTACGGGCAGTGTATCAGACTAGAGGGAAACTAATGATTTTGGAGAATTATGCTTCTAATCAGATTCTGGTGAATTACAGTTCGACATTGCATTGTCTTTTCATCATTGCAAAGGCCTTTTTTTCCCTTGTCACAGCGAGGTCTTTCTGCTGTTCACATTAGTGGCTTTAGATGAGCCTTCGTAATTGTTCCTTATAAAATGCGTTGATTTCTATCATCCTGTTTAATGATCTGCTACATTGTTTATAAGATAATGCAATGAACCCACTTTGAACTCATTCTATTATTCCATAAGTAATGCAATAAACTACTTAACAGGGCAATTAAATCAAGTGATTTCAGGTTAATGTTATTAGACAGAGCTCAAGAACACTCAACTTTTGTTTTGAGGATTGGCTTAGCCACTTCGATATTGAAAAATGTACTTTGCTAATGTTTTTGTTTGTATTCCCTAAGGTACTAATCATATTATTCATTGCTGTGGACCAGAAATATCATAGCAGTTTTCCAAACAGAAGAGAGAGTTAGTATAGCCTCTGGTAACTTGTGACAGAGCAATGGATTTAATAACCTTGGAGAAGTCCCCAGGGTGTTACAAAGCAGCATTCATAGCTTAGAAGAAAAAAAGACATTTCATTATATAAAGAAAATCAAACATATGAAAGAAACATAAAGGTTAAATACATTATGCCATTAAAAAAAAAAAATCAGAATGCTCAACCTACTGATTTACATTTTTGAAAGAGATTTTAATGAATGCTTCCAGATAGCATCACTTTTTTTCTTTATATTTTTCTTTGCCCACCCAAAAATATAATTCAAATACTCTGCACCACACAGAATTTCATTAGGAACAGTTCCAGTGAAATTAAATCTCTATTGTGCATCTTGAGCCTGCTCTAATGATTACTGCTCCACTGAGTATGTAATTTAAAGTCTCTGGTTAATGAATGAGGTGCTGAGCACCAACAGCTACCTAGCTCTTCCAAACTTCACAGCTGAAGAGCTGTCTTACTAACAGCCAGAGAAATCTACTTCCAGTTGGGGTTCCATGGAACATTACTGACATCTTACAACTGCTAGAGTAATCCTAATTGAATATTACCCTGTCATTTCAAAGCAGGCCTTTAAGCTGATATTTCTCTTTCTTAAGGTTCTCATTCAGAGTTATGTATTCCAAAATAAAGAGCAACTGAAGGTTTCTTACCTGGATTCAGATTTTTTAAGCCATGAGTGAGGTCCTCCTCACGGTGCAGAGTCAGTGCAGCAATATGATAGTTTCTAAATAATTGCCCCATTAAATACACCATTTTGAAAGTGAAAGGGGCCAATAGGCCCCGAATCCATCTTTTTCACACTCATCCTTCAGGCATTTATAGGCATCAATAAAACCCCTAGGTTGAACAGTCCCAGACTTGTCTCACAGGAGAGATATTCTAGTCCTCTTGGTGACCATTCAATGGACTTTCTGCACTATGTCCACCTCTCATACTGAGAAACACCATAGGTGGAGAGGCCTCACCAGTGCTGAGTAGGGAGCAAGGATCACCCTCCTGAATGACCTGGTAATACTTTGCCTAATGTAGCCTCAGATTGTGGCAAAGACCTATTGCTGACTCATGAACCTTCAGTATCCACTCATGAACCTTCAGAATCCACAAGAAACCCTAGGTTGTTTTCTGCTGAGCTGCTTTTCAGATGGGTAGCCTCTAGCATGTATTAGTGACTGGGGCTGCTCCTTCAGATTCACAATTTTGCATTTTCTTGAACTTTATGAGATTCTTGTCAGCTTATTTCTCCAGTCTGATGAGGTTCCTCTGGATAGCAGCACATTGCTGTAGTGCATCTGCCAGTCCACCTAGATTTTTGTCATCAGCAAGTTTGTTGAGGATACAGTCTGTCCCATCATCCAGACCATTAAGGAAGATGTTAAATGGGAGTGGATGCAGTATTGCCTCCTGGCATACACTGATAGTTACGAGCCTCCAACTAGACTTTGTGCTACTAATCGCCACCATCTAGACCCAAACGTTCAGCCAGTTTGTGATCCACCTCACTGTGCAATCAGCCCATGCATGGAGTCACTGTGCAATCAACCCATGCATGAACGCCCTGCCTTTGAAGATATTTGTTGTGGTAGGTCTAAATAGGTCAAAATAGGCTTATACATGTCCTGGCTTGCCCAGAGATGTTTTTCTGCTCTCCCTCTCTCTGTTTTGGGGAGAAACAATGGCAGGAAAGAGGACAAAGAAACTGGAGCCACTGAATCTGGGGACCCTGGCCCTTTGCAGCCTGTGGTAAACAAGGTACACAGGCTCAGTTGGTGCCTGCCTTGTGCAAGGCCTGTGTTCTGCCCTAAAAAGGGTAAAGCAAGGCTATGGCTTCACATAATATGGTCAAGCTTGGCTAACTGCCATTCTGATTGGCTGTTCTGTGTCCAAAGGCCATTAGTCTGGGGCTGTATGGATAAAAGAAGATGAACATGGAGCACAACCTGTGCTCCGGCATTGTATCTGCTCTCTGCCGTTGTATTCATGCTGCTTTATATCCTGAACTGCCTGGAAACCATGTTCCAAGAGTTTACCAGGAACAGGTTCTAAATGCCTGCACGCAATCAGCCTGCACAGCCAGCATGACATTGTGCTGAGACTGCACATCACAAGACATCCTGCCTGCACCTGAAAGCCTCCTGCCAAGATGAGAAGTCCTAGAGATCCACAGATCATCCTCCCTGGGCAACCTGTGTCAGTCTCACTACCCTCACTGCAAAGAACAACCTCCAACATCCAGTTTCAATCTCTCCTCTGCCAGTTCAAACCCATTGCCCCTTGTCCTGGCATTGCAAGACCTTGGCAATAGTCCCTCCCCAGCCTTCCTGTAGCCTCCTTCAGATACTGGAAGGCTGTTATAAGGACTCCTCGAAGCCTTCTTTTCTGCAGGCTGAAGAGCCCCAAATCTTGTAGCCTGTCCTCGTATCAGAGCTGCTGCAGCTGTTTGAGTATCTTCATGGCCTCCTCTGGACCTACTCCAACAGTTCAATGTCCTTGCTGTGAAGGCTTTAAAAATTCAACACAAAGCAGATCATATCACTTTCACCTCACCACAGAAACTTATTTTTTCATTTGTGTTTGGTATTTTCATTTTCTTTGTACTGTCGTCAAACGATCTGAAAACCAGTGTCTGACTCTATTTCCCCACTGTGTTTTTTTCATTTCTGCAAATCTGAAAATGGATGTTTCACTCTGTCTTATCTGGCATTAAACTGAGCTACTTCAGTAGGGCTGACTTCATTATTAAAGATAGTTTTAAAATTACAACTCCTTTGTAATACGGCGACTCCACACTGGTAAGTAAATCTAAGTTACCTTTTCCTCCATCTTATTTTCTTTTCCATGATGTCAATCTCTAGCATAATTAACTGGCTAGTTCTAAAATATAATTTCTATCACTCAGATAGTTCTGAATTACAGTGTGCTTAGAGAGGGAGAGTGAGATTGGAAATGCAAATTTGAGTTCATGTAAGATTTTTTTTAGAAGTGAATGCTAATCCTTCAGGGACTCTGGATTTGACAGAAAAAAATTAAATAGATAATATATGCTCAGGAAAAGAAGTGATGATAAGGAGCCCAGTTCTGGTAGGTCTTGTATGTGAAGACAGCATGAGCCTGATTTTTATTTATTCTCTCACTCCATTTCATAGAATCACAAAATCATAGAGTCACAGAATCATAGAGTCATAGAATCACAGAATCATAGAATCAGTCAGTGTTGGAAGGGGCCACAAGGATCATCCAGTTGCAACCCCATGCCATGGACAGGGACACCCTACCCTAGATCAGGCTGGCCAGAGCCTCATCCAGCCTGGCCTTAAACACCTCCAGGGATGGGGCCTCAACCACCTCCCTGGGATGCAGTACTCCAGGTAGGGTCTCAGCAGAGCAGAGCAGAGAGGGAGAATCACCTCCCTGGCCCTGCTGGTCACCCTTCTTCTGCTGCTGCCCAGGCTCTGGTTGGCTTTCTGGGCTGCAAGTGCACACTGCTGGCTCATATTGAGCTTCTCGTCCAGTAGCACACCCAAGTCTCTCTCCTCAGGGCTGCTCTCCAGCCAGGCACTGCCCAGCCTGTATTTGTGCTTGGGATTGCCGCAACCCAGCTGCAGGACCTTGCACTTGCTCACACAAGGGTGAAGGGAAACTGCAGAAGAAGACCCTAAATCACCTTTTTGATCCCCATTTCAGTCTTATGTGTGATTCATGTGAAAACAATGTCTTCTCAGTTGCCATTTCCATAACATCTTTTCTGATTCTTCAAAACCTCTTACTGAATCTCTGATCTTAGGGCATTCCAGGCTCTAACATTAGTTAGAGAGGGATATCACAGTCAGCCTCCCAAGCTGGAATCTCATCCTCCAAACATCTCTCATAAAACATGAGATAAAACGCATGAAAGATACCTTTTTTTTTTATCAAGAGCTTGACACCCATGGTTTACCACCGTTTCAAGACTCTTATGAACTATAAAAATGAGCTCTTTGGAGTTAAAGGTGAGGTTCACAGGATCACAGGATCACAGAATCACAGAAACATTCAGGTTTCAAAAGACCCTCAGGATCACCAAGTCCATCTTATAACCCTGCTCTACAAGGTTCACCCCTAAACCATCTCCCCAGGCACCACATCTGAACAATTGTTAAATCAAGGGTGGGTGATTCAATCACATTAATACAATTATTAATAAAAATCATTAATAAAGATATGATGTGGGTTTGGGAGTTACCNGCCTATAGTATAATTTTCTCTATTAAAATATTCCAATTAGCCTTAAACCAGCACAAGATATTAATAAATTAAATATAATTATTAATAAAGTCATGTTACATTAGAATTTCCAGAAACTTCTACCGATAATCAACAAGACACTAAGAAGACTCCTATTGGGATGCTTGGGACAATTTTCATCCTTCCATATTTGAGAAGGACTGGAAGAGAAGTCAAGACATTCAGAAAGAACTTAACTGCAATATATAAAAACATATCACCTTGCTCAGCACAGAAAAAGAGAAGCTTAGAGAGCTTTGACTGCTTTCTTTCCATAAATAATTTAGGGAAGACTTACGGAGTTTTAATGTCAACTGAAAGTTGTCCATCTGACTGAAACCAACCTTTACCAAATCAAAACAAAATGAAATGAAACCAAACCAAACCAAACCAAAACACAAAAGAAAACCAAAACAAAACAAAACAAAGCAAAACCCACAGAACAAAAACATCCAAACAAAAACCCCACCTCCCCCCAAAAAATCCAAACAACTAACCATGAAGATGCAGAGTATATGAAGAATTTAGGAGGAACCTTTCAAAAGAAGATGTGAAAGCAAAAGTTCATTCTCTACCAGTTTGTAGGAAAGGAGTATTTGACCTGTCAGCACATGGTAGCAGGAAATGAGAGACGATGACCCAGAAGGTCTGTTCTTGTCTGTTACTGTTGTAGTAAAAAAAAAAAAAACAAAACTAAATTTGAGAGAATTGTTAAACCCCTTTTTTTCCTTTTTTTTTTTTTCAGGAAGGTTTTAGGTTCCCCCTAGGAAAGCTTTTTTTTTTTTTTTTTTTTTGACCATGGCAGTCACTCCTCCATTGGGAAGGAAATTTAATTGTGTTTTTTCTAAAGCCTACAAGTTGATATTTCAGAAAAAGCCAAAAAAAAAAAAGCAGAGTGAAAACCTATACAAGAGCAGAATCCAACATGGATCCTCTTTGGGGCAGCCCACGGCATATACTGGGACAAATTTATCATTACAAATACTTTTACTTCTAATTTACTGACAGGTAAGTGAAAAATAGTACAGAGACCGCTATCTTTTCAGGTGAAATGTCTAAATGTCTTAAGCAACAGCTTTGGTGATCTCTCAGGAAAGTTGATTCTTTTGTTCAGTTTGCTTTTGTTTCACTACTAATGGGAGATGTCTGAGCTGAAAAGGTTGTAAAGATTTGTGCACTGTAGTGACACTTTATCCTATCCTCACTTAGAGACAAAAGCCTCTTATTGATCTGCCTTGTTTAGAGGCTATCATCCAGAACACCAGACCCACTCCTAGGTTTTAATGGCAGGAAATTGCTTTGTTGGTGTTTGGTAGAAAGGAGATACATGGAGGCAGAAATCATCGCACAAAATGCCAGTAAGTATGAAAACTCCTCAAAACATTTAATTTTTTTTCATGCTTAGCACCTAAAACTAAGGACATGGAAGTGTTGGA
>WBNM01038436.1:0-17673 GCA_013399055.1 Ramphastos sulfuratus
CTCTCTTTGTAGGGGGGATGCTCCTCCCCAAATCATTCTCATGGCGCTCTGCTTGACTCTCTACAGCAGGTCCCTGTCTCTCTTGAACTGGGAAGCCCAAAACTGGTCAGAGTATTGCAGGCGTGGTCTCACCAGGGCAGAGTAGAGGAGGAGAAGAACCTTCCTAGCCCTGCTGGCCACACTTTTTCCTGATGCACCCTGGGATGCCATTGACTCTCTTGGCCACAAGGGCACATTGCTGTCCCATGGAGAACTTGCTGTCCACCAGGACTCCAAGGTCTTTCTCCACAGAACGTTCACGATAGCTTTTAACTGAGCAGTGAGCATTTTTTTTCCTGCAAGATTGTCTCACAGAGCACTTCAGCCAGTATCTTTCAAATCCAAATTAATTAATGGAATCTCTGAGTAGTTTCTAATGTATCCTTTACCCTGCCAGCTTATAGATTTCTGTTACGAGTACCCTTTTCAGAAAAGCTGGCATTCTCTGTGCTTCATCATACAAAATAGATGTTGTCTTTTTCTTAGAATGATTAGCAGGTGTAATTGGGCCCTCTGCCAGCTGATGTTAAAGGGGAGATACTCAGAAGTTCTGGCCCAAGGTGCTTTCAAGACTGAGACGAGCTGAGTGTTTCTCTCTGAAGTGTAACTCTGTCGAAGTGGTTGCTTAAGCAGGATAGCAGGGAACACTTCATTTGAATTCTGTTGTTTGTCTTCTTACATAAGTGTGCAAGTGTTTGATGCTTATAGTGCACCTTTTTTTCAACAAGCTTCAGGGCACTTGGAGAAATTTGTGTTATCAACATTCTACATATAGCAGGCATTAAACACAGGCAATTGAACTGATTTCCCTATGGTCGTGGTGTGCAGCACTCGCAGAGCTGGGAGGAGTGCCTCTGACTGAATCTGGGCTTTACTGATAAAAGAGCATCTTTTTCTTCCCAACTGCTTGTTTCCCTTTCCCATTCCCCTCATCTGGTCCTACACACACATCTGGTCACATCAAATTCCTCTACTTGCCTCAGTGGTTTTGTCACGTTTCAGCTCCTCCTTGTGCTCTTGCTGCGTTTCACCTCTCCAGCTCACATGACTCTTCCTCCTCCCAGCATGAACTTATGTTAGTCTCTGCCATTTTAGACATCCAAACACACAAAACTTCCTTTAGCAACTCTTGTCATTCCAGATACAGCCATTTCCCTTTCAGCTGTGAGTATACTAAGAGGTACTTGCTATGTGGAGCTTTGCTTACTACTGTGGACCTTTTAACCTCCCCTTCTAAGGTATTTAGTCCCCTGTTCTTTGCCAGGTGTCGGAACGAGAACATCATCCTCACAATCTGTAGAGCTACATTACAACTATATTTCACTTTTGAAATCTTGTCCTCCTTTGGTTTATGTTTCTCTGTCCTCAGTGGTTCTCCTCCTAACTTAAGTGATTTTTGCTGTTTCCTTCAAAGGATCAACTTCAATTCCCCACCAAGTCAGTGGAAACTTTCTAAATGACTCTGTTGTTGTTTACTTTCTCTTTCTTCTATTACTTCTATGTGGCATCACCTGCAGCAACTACATTTTTGTCGCTGTCTCACATCTATATTACTATGTATAGCACCAATATTTTTTACTTCTTGCCCTTACATGACCTAGGTAAATATAAGTTTTCTTAGTATATTGCCTAATTATTTTGCTGTTGAATGGGAAAGTCAAGGCTTCCGTTCACTCTGAATGAGGAGATGGTGGAGGAGGGATTTCTTACTCCTTTTTACCACAGGAGCAAGGACTTACACTGTAACTGAACAGATTGAGACATCTGAATATTTTAGAGGAGAACAAGTTCCATTTCCTGTCACAGACAAAGAGGAAAAAAAAACCCAAAACCCTGATTGATTTAGAAGCTATAGCAAATTAACAGGTGTAAAAGAAAACGATGCAAGGAGAACTGAGAAACAGGAAATCATTTTTATAGGCAATTAAGAGAGAAACAACTTGAGAGGACAGAGAAGGGAGAGGGAGGAACAATGCCTTTAGCAAATAAACACTGAGATGAAGAGGAAAGTGGTTGGCAAGGAAATCAATAAAAAGTTAACAAGGGCATGGGAAGACCAGATATAAAGAAAAACAACTCACTGATATTTGTCATGTTCATTATGATGACTGCAATCACAGTATGTCACAATACAGCATCTGTCTACAGTGCTAAAATATTACAGTATCTGAGGATAGATATTACTGATTCTACTTCATCTGCTTGTTGATATATCCAAGTTTACCATCACGTGAGGATTGCTTACCTCTATGACAGTTATTTTGTTAGGTAAAAGAACACTGCAAGGCTTACTACAAAAGACACGAGATTTTGTAGCTACAGAAACATCGAAGAACATTGAAATAGATTAAGTGCAACAGAGGAAGTGCTTAGTAAGATGCATTTGCCCTTCAAGCATTGTATGAAATGTTTGAGTTACTGGCATGAGGTGTTCTGTTGATCCAGAACCAGAAAAATTTTCACATCTCTTTTTATGGGGACTGCACACCCTGGTTCATTCTGTCTCATAAATGTCCTGGTTTAACACAGCCTGATCACACAAGCAAGCTTACCCCACCAAAGAAAAAAAAACACATGGGAAGGGAAAGTAACACAAGAAGCCCTGTGGTTGAGATAAGGAGTTTAGTGAAATAATACAATGTAGAATTATCTTAGCCTGTTTCTAAGAAAGCTCAGCAAAAGCAGAAGCCAGCAGTAAAATAACCCCCACATCCCCAAAAGCTGCAGGCAGCCCAGTGAAAAAAAAAAAAAAAACAACCACCCAAGCCAGAAACTGGCAGCAGAAACTGGAAACAGGAAGACTTTCTTTTATGTTATAATCTGAACTTCAAGCCCCATGATACTTTGCCCCATCCAGCACTTTCATTTTGAAGCTGGCATGACATCAGCAGATTCAATTGGCTAAATCCATGACAATAAATGACTTCAGTAACATGAAAGTAAAAGGATTTTGGACGAATCTAGAATCAGAAAGAAACATAATTTGCAACTGATTGCAAATGAAAATGTCTATTGCAATGCTACATCTCTGAAGGGTGCTCTGTAGTAAAGTATTAATCATAGAATCACAAAATGTTAGGGGGTTGGAAGGGACCTTCAAAGATAATCTAGTCCAACCCCCATAGCAGAGCAGGGTCACCTAGAGTAGACCACAAAGGAAAACATCCAGGAAGGTTTTTAGTATTTACAGAGGAGACTCCACAACCCCCCTGCACAGCCTGTTCCAGTGCTCCATCCTCCTCACAGTGAAAGAAGTTTTGCTCATGTTTCCATGGAACTTCCTATGCCTCAGCTTCCACCCATTGCCCCTTGTCCTGTCATTGGGTATCGCCAAGCCTGGCTCCATCCATTAAGTGTGACTATACCAATGACTATTGGTGTGTGTCAGGTTGTTGCTTCTCTAAACTTCCCATATGAAATATGCAGCACAGTGCCTGCCTGCCTGTGCCTCCTTCTGGATACCAGTCCCTTATGTCTCTGACACCAGCTTAATTCTATGATTTGCATGGATGTGAAGTAATATTTTGGATCTCTGTGACTGGAGGACGTAGCAGGAAAGAAGGACAGAAAGGCAGAGAGCTTCCCTCCCTGGAGGTGTTCAAGGCTAGGTTGGATGAGGCCCTGAGTGATTTGTTTTAGTGGGAGGTGTCCCTGCCTATGGCAGGGGGTTGGAACTAGATGATTTTGAGGTCCCTTCCAACCTAAAGCATTCTGTGATTTCCAGTGGATAGGTCTTCTGGCTTTCCTCCCGTGGTGAGGACATTTCCCACGTGTCGAGACTGTGCAAAAGTACAAATCTTTAGGCTCACATAGTCTTTCTTGTATTTCCCATCCTTTTGTTTACTTTAAATGTTTTCCAAATAATGAATCTCTAACTCAGCTTTAATTCTGGGTTTTGGTTTTTTTCAGGGTTTGGGTTTTTTTTTTATTTTAAAGCAAGTGTTTTTGGACAGTTCTAATTAAGGGAACAGGGAGTAAAAAATGCTGCCGAAGTGTGAATACTAAATTTTAAGTCATCTTTTGTGTCATTCAGTAGTTTTAATTTACATTGAATCCATTGGGGTGAAGGAAAGGTTGCGAATTCAGTGTTCTTTTCAGCATTTCCTTATGATGTTAAAAGCAGGCTCAGCCTGAGCAACATTACATTTGTTTCCATGGAAGTCAATTAAATACTCTTAATTCCTTCTAAATTAGTGAATAATCACAGAGTCACAGAATGTTAGATGTTGGAAGATACCTCTAGAGATCATTGAGTCAAACCCCCCTGCCAAAAGCAAGGACCCCCTAGGGTAGTCTGCAGAGGAGTGCATGCAGACAGGTTTGGAAAGTCTCCAGAGAAGGAGACTTCGCAGCCTCTCTGGGCAGCCTGTTCCAGTGCTCTGTCACCCTCACTGTAAAGAAGTTGCTGCTCATGTTGAGGTATCCAGTGTTCCTTGTCTTACTACTGCCCACCATCAAAAAGAGCTTGGCCCCCTCCACTTGACACCCACCCCTCAGATATTGATAGACATTGCTTAGATCCCCTCTCAGCCTTCTCTTCTCCAGACTAAACAGCCCCAGGGCTCTCAGTCTCTTTTCGTGGAGGAGATGCTCAAGTCCCCCAGTCATCTTCATGGCTCTCTGTTGGACTTTCTCTAGCAGTTCCCTGTCTTGAATTGGAGAGCCCAGAACTGGACACAGTATTCCAGGTGTGGAAGTGGAAAGAATATAACCTCAACTCCTGACTGGGGCTTATTCTCTGGAAACTTGCATGCGAACTGACAGTGTTTGTCTGTGCTCTTTATTGTCCCAGAAGGCCCAGTTGCAGGGCCAGTGTGACTTAGGGTGGTGGAAACTGAAATTTGCTGGCATGCTTTAATAGGCTTTCCATTGTTTGCAGAATTTATGCGAAACCCATGTGTGGATGCTGGGTTGGTCCCTCCTTTGGTGCAGCTCTTAAACTGCAAAGACCAGGAAGTTCTGCTTCAAACAGGACGTGCTCTGGGCAATATATGCTACGACAGCCGTGAGTGTTGAAATATGCCACCTTTTGTAGGTGCTCCTGTAGGAGGGAGGGGAATGTTTGTGTACTGGGAGGTCATTTTCCTCTTCATTTTTACCAGGTGCCTCTTGTGATTATATGGGACATTTGAATGTCACAATTGCTTTAGGCTTTTGTGACAGAAAGATTAAAAAAAAACAACAAACCTTGTTTCAGTATTGTGATAAAACTGAATGTAAAAATAGAAAATATTTGTGATCCTGGGTTTCTTTGTTTGTTGGGTTTTTTTAAACATAATTAGGTTTTCAAAGAGCAGGTACAACATACACAGAAGCCTGAGCAGTTAGTTTTTCCTCAAAAAGAATGTCTCAGAATGAAACAGATAAGTCAGGAGGGAGTATTCATATTCTACCAGCCTCAGAGGTGTGCAAAGCTACATATATATGGCTGAAATGATGCCTAAGCTCTGTTGCTGATTCTCATAATTTTTACATGTCAAATCAATTGCTTCAAAATTACACATTGGTATTTTTAGTAGTCAGGAGTTGTAGGGGGAGAGATTGGGGAGGATTTTTTTGCTTTTTATGAGGACAATAAATTTTGCGCAGCCAAGCAATTGAGTTTTGAAATGCAGTGGTGACTCCACGTGCTGACCACATCTATGGATGTGTCATTTGCAAACCCAAACCACTGGCTGCAATATTTTGAAAAGGCAGCCTCATTATCCCTTACTGCAAACATTTGGATAAAAACCAGCACATACAAATATGGTACAGAAGCAGGGACAACAGGAACATCTTTCTATGCACATGAAAGAAGCCTATGGATGTCTGCAGATTGGAAGTGAGATGAAACTATAGAAGCATTTTGTTTTCTTGAGATTTAGTGACTTAACGTGGCAAGAAATTTTGTGTACCATGTGCTGCATTTACTAAAAGCTTTGCTGTTCTGAATGCTGTCTGTTGAAAGAATGGAATTATTAGCAGCCTTTCTCCTTGCTATTTTTTTCCATCCTGGTTTGGAAATTTACATTTTATATTGTTTTAAATTGCCTTGCCTTTGACCTCAGGGAAGTTAACTAAGTTTTTCATGCTGGAATTTTCATTTACAGACAACTACTGCTTGAGGATGTTAATGTATAATTCTTTCATTTAGGATTTTCTTTAAGGTGACCAATCAACTGAGCAACTGCTTCCCCCTGGAAACTTCAAGGAGAAGCTGTTGAGTTTATTATAACATAATTCATTTATTACATTTTATTTCAGGGTCTTATGTGATGTAAAACTCACTTTAAGGTGGCAGTGGTTTATTTCATGCAAGTCTCTTAAGTAGGCAGGTACGATTTTTACGCCACAGCAAGTCCTCAGATCAAATGACACAAGCCCCATTGTTCACCATCCTGTAATGGTCTCCATATTAAAGAGGAGAAAGCCTCCATTGTGTTTTTACTCCCTTTTTCTACTGTTTTTTAAGATTGTGATAGAGATTGGATTATTTCTTCATTAAAATAAAAATAAAAGCAAAAGAGTTTTGAGAAGGAAAAAAATAAATAAAATCTAGGGATGCTGGTAGATAGCAGCTGAACATGAGCCAGCAGTGTGCCCAGGNATAGCTATTCATGTCATTATTGTCACCTTCTTTCATGAGATTGAATAAGGACACACAGAAATGGTTTTGTAGTATCAGCTTGGGTTACAGCTGGTTTTTCTAGTGCAGGATTTACTCAGTAGAGAAGAGCTGTGTTAACACACCTTGTGTTGCCCTTTTCTAGAGCAAAGCTGGCACCAATAAAAATCTACAGCAAGCAGTGATGTGTTCTGTATGCTCTGGGTTGCTGTGCTCCTGTGGGAGGACAGTCACTACCTTCTCTGCATATTTGGATAAGATTACTGAATAAAATGTAATAAAATGTCACAAAAATCAAGATTAGCATCTCGGATTTGAGTGGAAGAGACTATTTACCATGCTCATTTATCATATCCACCCTATCTGACTTATTTTTTACATGATCTTAATGTGTAATGATTATGTAGTTACCTATCCTATCCTAAATTCTTATTTAGGACAA
The DNA here is from genome assembly GCA_013399055.1 of Ramphastos sulfuratus. Taxonomy (NCBI): domain Eukaryota; kingdom Metazoa; phylum Chordata; class Aves; order Piciformes; family Ramphastidae; genus Ramphastos; species Ramphastos sulfuratus. The sequence continues at coordinate 7,089 of WBNM01038436.1, forward strand.
ATACTTTCAATTACTACAGAATTTTAAAAAAATATATATTTTTTTAAATTTCTATTATTTTTCCCTAACAAAGAATGTTAAATTAAAAGAAAACCAAAGACTTTTGAAGTATAATGAAGAGAAGATGCGGAGGCCTATAGTTCTGAAGAAAAATGTTGTGTATTGATAATCTTCTCAACTGAGAAAGAAGCAGCTCTTACTTTCTGATAGTTGGGACTCATATAGAAACTAGGAACACATGAACATAGCACAGCTGCATTTTGGCACATACAGGAGTGTTTTTTCACTTCTGCTGCCCGTGTAATTACAACACGGGCAGCAGAACAGAGGAAGGCCTTTAAATCCTTCATCAGTGTTAGGCTGAAGTTACAACATCGAGCCCATATTGAATGACTCATAGCAGTATTTCTCTTCATTGAAAGCCCCAATTATCCTGTATTTTATCCCAGCAGGCATGCATCACTTTGCTCAGTGACATTTTGTGCAACGAGTTGTTAATCAGGTGTTGAGAGAAGGGTGCATGGTGCAGGAGGAAAGTTGTGGGACAAAAGGCTTTACCCTACTGGGAGGGCCCCTTAAAAGTGGCCCTGCAGAGGAGGAGGATTGCCTGACATTTTTTCTTGAGTAAATGAAAATGGCAGTGGTTTCTCAGAATTCACAGATCCCAGAATTGCTGCATGGAGACAAGACCATTTCCACTGAAGTGCAGGAGGGGCTGCTCCTGGAACACAGCTGCTGTGGAAAGGTGCTGGAAGAGGTTTAGTACCTTCTAGAAGGTAAAAGGGGAATTGTGCTGGATGAAGACCTTACTGAATAGATTCACCTTCTCACAGAAAACCTGACATGAAAACTTGTTTACTTGTAGATTTTCTTCTCTATTAAGTTTGAGGTACATAAGTGCAGTGTTACTGTCTGCGTGCTCCTAGGGGCTAGCCCCCTAAAATCATACTTCATCACCTGTCTGAATGTTGAAAACAATACAGAGCTTTAAATGCATTTCCTGAGCAGAGGAGAAATTAGGTCAAATTTATGCCAAGCCAGCCCTGAGGGGATCCTTTTTTAAAATATTTATGTTGTGAAGACATCTGCTTCGTGTGACTTTCTGAACATCAAGAATACAGAAAAATATAATTGCAAAGCAGAGTAGAAGGAAGCTTCGTTAGTGCTGTTGAGGCATCCAAGTCACCCAGAGCTTCCTCTTGTTTGAAGAAGCAAAAGAAAGAGTTGAGACAGCCAAAAGGATTTTAACTCAGAAGCAATGAATGTAACTAACCAGTCTGCAGACTGTTCAGTGATGTCCTACAATTTAAGAACAGATCCATTACTGCATGTTCCTGTACAGGCTGTAATTGTTAAGCACACTTTATCTAGCATATGCTATGTATACCTTTGCCCTCACATTTTTGTCAAAGCAGAAAGTGCTAAGGAAAGAAATGGAGACGTGATCTCTCCTCCTCTCCCTCCTGCTTTCTCCCTCATATCTGCAGCCTGTATCAATTGCAGCTGCACTTCTGTATCCCCAGACAACGGGTTCCTCCCTCAGCCTCACTCAGGGACAGAATTTTGACTGAATTCTATTAGTAGATGCAAAGCTCCTAGCCCACTCGTTCCTTTTAACCACCAGTTATGCTTTCTCACTTAGAATCAAAGCTAAATACTTAGGCATTGCCCAGTCAAGACCCTAAGACCCAGGCCTCTCTTGATCTCTACCTTAACACCAGACCTTGAACACTGTACCATTTCTCTTTAAAAAGATCTTATGCATACTCAGCTGCCTGTCATATAAGGATGTACAGACCTCTTGCAGAGATGTGCTAAGAGAGGCTGAGTACAAACATAAGAAACTAGGCAGTTGTACCTCAGGATCTAAAGCAAGAAACCAGACACTTAAGAATTAAACATACTGGAAAGAAGTCACATTCAGTTTTCTTTGAAAAATGGCATAACCTTTTTCAATACCATATGGAAAAACAGCAGAATCCTGGCACACAACTGGTATTGGATACTGGCACACTACTGGCTAATCATTTTGGTGAAGGTCACCCTTGTGGCACCTGGCCACAACCTTTTCATCCTAGTAGATCCTACCAAATGCAAATGCCATCTACTAAGCTGTTTCCCAAGCAATATCATGACATTGAGACCAGAGGCTTTAACTTGTTGGTTGAAAACTGATTGTTTAGAACAGTTTGCAGGGAATTAAAATGTGAGTTTTTAGTTATACAGTAACAGTATTTTACCTTTAGAAAACTATAGCAGTCTTGAAGTTAGAAGTCCTTGGTGATGCAGTAATTTTTTTTCCAAGCCTCTGCAGCACAAGTACTGCATCAGCTAAAAACTAAGCATGCCATATGCATGCCAACAGATACTTTCACAGTAATGGTTAGTACTTAACAGCAGTTCATCAATCATGATTGTTCTTTAGAAAGCTGTTAAAACAGTATTGTTCTCATTTACTTATTTTTCACTGGCCTCATCATTATGATTAGGAAATCTTCCTAAAGCATCAAAAAAAGAGCTATTAAAGAAATTATGTGAAAAAGATAGATTCTCACTCTCAGGCTATTACTCCCTTTAAAATTTACATTCTGATCATTAACTCTACTGAAATAAATAACAAAACTCTCATGACTTAAGCCAGAACTTAACAAAAGCTCCAGTATCTGAAGGGGGCCTACAGGAAGGCTGGGGAGGGAGTATTGACAAGGTCTTGCAATGACAGGACAAGGGGCAATGGGTTTAAACTGGCAGAGGGAAGATTTAGACTGGATGTTAGGAGGAAGTTCTTTCCAGTGAGGGTGGTAAGGCACTGGCACAGGTTGCCCAGGGAGGTTGTGGCTGCTCCCTCCCTGGAGGTGTTCAAGGCCAGGTTGGATGAGGCCTTGAGTGACCTGTGCTAGTGGGAGATGTCCCTGCCTATGGCAGGGGCTTGGAACTAGATGATCCTTGAGGTCCCTTCCAACCTTACCATTCTATGATTCTATGGGGAAAAAAAATTAATTAAAAAGCCACCAAGCCCAAATAGATTTTCAGCTTTTGCACTCTCTAAACTGAAGGTTTGTTTTAAAGAGTATAGGTATGACGAGTATAGGTATGACATGTCCTGCTTATTTTTTCAGTGCAAATATTTATTTCTTCCTGTTGTTTTATTTTGTTTAGTTTTTTTTTTTTAGGAAGATTTAATTTAATAAACATAATAAATAGATTAGAATCCACTCAGTACAGGTACATAGAAAACAAAATCTAAGAAACAAACCAGATCTTTTTTCAATTCATTACTCGTTTCCCCCTCGAGCATTTCATTCACCGTCTGTAAAGTTTGTGTATTGCTCATATTTCAACAAGCTCAGAGGACACATCTGCTTAACTTACAGTCAAAACAGGAGCCACAGGCAGCAAGGAAAGAAACAATAAATAAATAAATAGACAGATAGATAGATAGGAAGGTGTTTCCAGAACCTTAAACAAGATCATGTGCAGCCTTGGAAAAGAAATCCCGCTTCACTCCCTAGATCTTCCTGCCACCCTAAAAGCTGGTTAAGAATTTTGACTTTAAGGACTGAGGCTATTTCTTTAAAGCTAAACAAAGTAAGAAAGACAAAAATGTGGAATTCCCCTAATATTTATGAAGGCTAAAAAAGTCCCTATCAGGAAGAAAAGCTTTTAGAATTTCAGTAACAATGAGTGAACAACATAAGATGTGTAGCTCGCTCTTCTTTTAATCCAACCTCTCCTTTTATGTCTTTTTATCACTTTGCCTCCTTTTAAATTATTTGAAATTGTTTCTATTTATAGACAACTGTACAGTCATGGTGCTTTCAACTCCCTCAGAAAATTAAGTTTTTTTTTAGTTGAGGGTCTGGACATGACCAAAATGTCAGCCTTGTTCAACTTCAGTTAAAAAGAAAAATAGACATTATGTGACTAAAAATATCAGCTGTCACCAGATCAGCAATTGCAAAAAACATCAACCAGGGAAAACAGAATTTAAAATGTTAGCATCTTGCTAAGCATTGCTTAAGTATAACTGAGAAGTAAATGTTTATTAATACTTTTAGTCAAGCTTGCAGCCATGGTTATTCTCCTTTTAACTTTGTGTTTTAGTGCAGTCTGACTATATAATCATGGCTTTCTAAATAATAATGTAGATAGTACTGTTATTATAATAAGTAATAATATTGCACTGCACCTACCATGCATATACTGCACAGGCTGAGCCTTTTGGTTATTGATGTGATGGCTACACAGTCCTCTGATTTCATGCAGTGCAGTAACTGCACAGAGCATACAACATGCAAACCACCTACATGCAGTTACATTTTTTGTGTTCCCATCTCAGTAATGCTATGCAACTCTCTGAAACTGGACACTACTGGCAGAGAACTACATTAATAAAATCTATCCCTTTGTGCAGTGAGGGCCTTGGATGTCACAGCCAGGGGACCAGGTCTCTCTTCAGTTTGAGAGTTTTTATAGTACTGTTTGTACACTAACACAGTCAAGAGAGTATCCACCAAAGGAAGCTGCAGCCTAAGTATCTGATAAAAGGCAGTGAGGAAAGGCTTAGGTAAAACTACAGGTAACAGCAAGATGGTTAGCATTAGCACTAACAAAGCTGTGTTCCTGCCACATGAAATGTCAGTATGTATGAAGCTGGTCTTTAAAGCCTTTTTGATCCTGCTGCTGCTGTGTCTGGTTCGTTGTGCAGCCAGCAGAATGTCCTAAGGAGTCAGGGTAAATACCTTGAATATCCTATCTACAACAGCATTCACACTGCTCTGAAGAAGAGTCACTTACCTGAGACAGTGTCCAGTTTATCAACCACATCCTGGCACCACCTGGCCTCTTTGAGTGGGGGTTGTTCTCCAGTTGTAGTCCATTGCTAGCTGCCCTCCAGTCAAACCAGTGGCTTGCCTTCTGCTAGGGAGATAAAAGGTTTCTTAAAATGCCTTGCAGGTATTTCTCAGGCTGTATCCTACAACCTTTCAGATAATAGAATCTTCTACAGGTTAGCTCCTCTGTGCAGGCTGCACACAAACAAGCAACAGCCTGCATGTCCTGCTTGGAGTTGCTTCAGAAGGCCAAGTCCTCTCGCTCACCCTATGCTTTATGATTTGGGGCAAGGATAGCACTGACCCCAAACCCAACACTCACCCCAGCTTTTCCTAGATCTCAGGGCCACTTGTTACTTTCTCACTTGTATGAATAATTTTCTTCCTTCCCAGTGCCTAGCACGACCCACAAATCTGTTTTATGGCGAAGGGTTTTTGGTTTGGATTTGGTTTTTTTGCTTCTTGGACAGTGCGAAGCATTGCACTCAAGGCCTGGGAGTAAAACTTCTAAATGAATTGCTGTGTGCAAGTTTATTTTGTTGATAGCATGTGGTGCTATAAATGTCTATTTGCCAGTGCAGAAAAACTGCCTGACATTTTGCTCTATAATTGGATTCCATGATTTATTTTGTGCTGTATGAAATAATAAGCATAGTCTAGCTTCAGCTCTGACTTATGCTTTCATAAACCTAATTTGTTTGACTGCAATGGAATTACTAAGGAATTACATAGAGTCATAAACTCAACTGAAGAATCTGCTGTCAGCATATTGCACATGAAAAGGAAGACAGAGGGAAGTGCTGTACTCAGCTTTGAGGGCCTTTACCCTGCTTTTATAGATCTAGGAGAACTTTTTCATACTGGATGGCTTCTTCATAGAATGGTAAGGTTGGAGGGGACCTCAAGGATCATCTAGTTCCAACCCCCTGCCATAGGCAGGGACACCTCCCACTAGTACAGGTCACTCAAGGCCTCATCCAACCTGGCCTTGAACACCTCCAGGAAGGGAGCAGCCACAACCTCCCTGCCAACCTGTTCCAGGGTCTCACCATCCTCACTGCAAAGAACTTCCTCCTAACATCCAGTCTAAATCTCCCCTCTGCCAGTTTAAACCCATTGCCCCTCATCCTGTCATTGCAAGACCTATTAAACAGTCCCTCCCCAGCCTTCCTGTAGGCCCCCTTCAGATACTGGAAGGCTACTCTAAGGTCTCCTGGCAGCCTTCTCTTCTCCAGGCTGCAGAGCCCCAACTCTTGTAGCCTGTCCTCATTTTCAAGCAGAATTCAGTGACGGAATTTACTTTACTTCAAAACTAAAATTTCTTTGGAAGCCAGAACAAATCACCTGCCAGTACTGAGACTAGTAGCATTTTGTTCTTGCTGAAAACATTTCTCCTGTTATTGGAATCTCAGAGCTGCTAGCAGAATTTGGAAGTGAAATACTAAAAAATCTTGGGACAGTAAACTCGTCACTGTTCTTTTGTCTGAAATCAGAAACTTGGAGTTTTTCTTATATGTATCTGACATAAGAGCAATATGAAAAACAGGCAAACGTTATTGGAATTAAATTGAGGAGTTGAATCTGGCTTGCAGTCGATTGCTGCCCAGAACCATCAGGGAGGCTGTGATACTGGCACATTTACCCAGCCCTTCAGAGGTTCTGTGAAACTCCTGAGTCTGCAGACAAAAAAAATCCCATGTAACTAAGAAAAGAGATTAGAGCATCTACCAAGAATACTCCCTGACCTCCAGGTGCATACAACGTGTTAAGATTCTATCTGATGGCATAAACCAGTTATGTAAGAGGGACAGTTCCTTGCTCCATGAGGTGTCGTTAGCCAGAAAAAACTCTGGCAGCACTTCTACCCAAAAAGATTAGTGCTACACATATTAAGTCTCTGAAAGCATTATATTAAAAGACAGCATTCTGTCAGAACTTCTAGCTTAGTGATTATGTATTTGCTATTTTAGCCATAATTCCTGAAAAAATAACTTCCAAGACAATACCCTCAATGCAACTAGAGTTAGAGCTCGGGGTAGACCTAATCAGTTCACCTGAAACTGCTGACAAGACTCCTATGTTTGTCTCTGAAGCAAGCATGACTAATCCAGGATTTTTATTTTTGTTTCATAAAGCAATCATTTTAATTGTCTTGATTGATGTTAATCAATAAGCAAATTAAAAAAAAACCCTGTATTTAGAATCACAGAATCATAGAACGGTAAGATTGGAAGGGACCTCAAGGATCATCTAGTTCCAAGCCCCTGCCATAGGCAGGGACACCTCCCACTAGCACAGGTTACTCAAGGCCTCGTCCAGCCTGGCCTTGAACACCTCCAGGGAGGGAGCAGCCACAACCTCCCTGGGCAACCTGTGCCAGTGCCTCACCACCCTCACTGCAAACAACTTCCTCCTAACATCCAGTCTAAATCTCTCCTCTGCCAGTTTAAACCCATTGCCCCTTGTCCTGTCATTGCAAGACCTTGTCAATAGTCCCTCCCCAACCTTCGTGTAGGCCCCCTTCAGATACTGGAAGGCTACTCTAAGGTCTCCTTGAAGCCTTCTCTTCTCCAGGCTGCAGAGCCCCAACTCTCTCAGCCTGTTCTCATAGGAGAGCTGCTGCAGCCCTCTGAGCATCTTCGTGGCCTCCTCTGGACCTGCTCCAACAGTTCCATGTCCTTCCTGTGCTGGGGGCTCCAGAACTGCACATTTCTGGTAATCAGCCTTATAACACCTGAGAGGAATCAAATAAAGGGGAGGGGGGGAATTTCAATACAAGATAGAGCAATCCTTAAAATTATTTTTCAAAATTTTAAACCATGAATCTGAAAATACAGTATTGCTGTGTCCTGTCCCTAGTAGAGAAGTGCACAGAAGACATGGAAAAAGCAGCAAACAATCATTGTTCAATACCATTACATGAAGCTTGATTTCCTTGGGAAAAATTAAAAAAAAAAAAAAAAATCATCACAGAATTAACCAGGTTGGAAAAGACCTCCAAGATCATCAAGTCCACCCTATCAACTAATACCTTCTAATTAACTAACCCATGGCACTAAGTGCCTCATGTAGCCTCCTTTTAAACTCCTCCAGGGATGGAGACTCCACCTCCTCCCTGGGCAGCCCATTTCAATGCCAATCACTCTTGCTGTGGAGAACTTCCTAACATCCAGCCTGACCCTGCCCTGGCACAGCTTGAGGCTGTGTCCTCTTGTTCTGTCACTGGGTGCCTGGGAGAAGAGAACAACCCCTGCCTGGCTTCAACCTCCTTTCAGGTAGTTGTAGAGAGCAACTCTACAACTAGAGTTGCCTCCCCTGAGCCTCCTCTTCTGCAGGCTGCACACCCCCAGCTCCCTCAGCCTCTCCTCACAGGGTTGTGCTCCAGCCCCCTTGCCAGCCTCGTTGCCCTTCTCTCGACACATTCAAGCACCTCAACATCTTCCTTAAATTGAAGGGCCCAGAACTGGACACAGTACTCAAGATGTGGCAATGCTGCTTTGCATTCAGTTAACAAGGTTGTAGTCTGTAGTCTTGCACTTAATTAAGAGGGGCAGAATCCAGTGATTTAATAGCATATGCAAACAGATTGAAGATGAAAAGTAGAGTCAGGTTTTAAAGCTGAATGGCAGTACTGCACTGAAAGTTTTATTTTTGCAGTGTTCAGACAGGAGGAAAAAAAAAAAGCTTAAAGTGGCAATACTTTTCCTAATGTTCAGAGAGACAACATGGTTTATGCTAGCTAAGGGTTTGCCCCTAGCAGTGCTTTTTGAATAGTTTTTCTTACTATTTTCTCAACAAGAAGAGAAAAAACATGTAAGCAGGATCTTTATTCTGCTCGAGTTCTAATCCTGCTGGTCATAATTTCTGTATGTCACATAATAATTTGCTCTGCAGTGGGTAGTTTGATATGACAGAAGATTATGACTCAAGTGAAAAGATAAGCAGCAGGAGCAGACAAGTTCCTCAGTACAAAAGACAGGTAAAGAGGATCGAATGAGAAAAATAAAAAATAGAACATCTAGAAAGAACTCCTCCCTGCCTTGGGCTACTGTGAAAAACTAGTTCATCTTTTTAGAGAAATAATGTTTAAAAATGCTATGCATAATCCATAATGGTCTCACCTAAGCAATGTTTTGGTCACTGTAGCCAAATGAAATAAAGATGAAGCACTTCATGGAAGAGAGCAGGATATCATTTAAACAATTTGATCATTAGACCCAACTGCAAAGTAAAATCATTTTAAAAGGAATGCTGTGGGTTTTCCATGTCACTGCAAGCTGCTGGTTTGGCAGCTTGGTTTCTGCAAGCCATACAAAGTCATCTTTTCCCTTGCTGACCTGCACCACTTATAACCAACCTCACTATTTTTGCACCAATACATTTTTGTAGAACATGAATTGAAGAAAGAAGAATGCAGCTTTCCTGATGCAAGACAAAATGAGAACGTTTTCAGCCACAGATTTTAAATTTGAAGGCCAAAAGATGGCCTTCAAGAAACTCTGTCAAGTAGTTTTCCAGGTGATTATCTGAGGAACTGGTATCTTTTTGAAACCTACATGTAAAGAGCCACAACAGCAACGTGGTAACTTTTGTTTGCTGGTGTGTTTTAAAGGTTAAGCCTGTTGTATGTATTTTGAGTCTGCAAACCAATGTAGGGCCCTTACTGAGGTATATCATTACAGATTAAATTGTATTATGAAACACAGAATTCACATTTCAGTGATGATGCAGTAACAAAGGCTTAGCTAAGAACTGCTTGGAAAGCAGTGGCACTGTGGCCCTCACGGTGTATGGATGTGATAGACAAAGCTAAGATGGAGTGTTCATACCTTTTTAGGTGAGGAGAAAAAAAAAAGGGCAAGCTTTCCAACACCCATTTGGCATATCAACTACATTGAACATCATTTTCTATGCTTTTACATCATCACCAGAATCCTACATACTTTTAGCAGCCTATGGGTTTACTCCCCCATACACACATTAAAGTAGCAGTATGCATCTTTGCAGGACCAGGATTGTTTCTAAAGTACAAGTGACTTATGAACTGTAGTTTAAATATTAGGGATGACAAAGACAAAAGGTTGGAGTAATGGAGGAACCGGACCAATTAAGACTTAATTAAAAATTGAGTAAAACATGAGTTTTTAGAACTGTCTAAAAGTTGTTCTTTCCTTCTGAAAACACAGCTGTATATCCCAATAGGAAATTAATGTCGTCAGTGTCCCATGGATCGACAGAGCTGAGACTTCATACTAAAAAAAAAAAAGATCTGGTCAGAAAACAACAAAGCCAATTTAAAGGTTTAGATTAAAAAGCACTGAGTTATTTACAAAAACATTTTCTGATATCTGCCTTTGCTTTGAGACAGCCCTTTGCCTGATGTAACTACACATCCAGAAATAACCACCTTACAGCGGTGACAAATCAAAGTATTGTTTTAGAAATAACTCTGGCTGTATATAGCTTATGCTTTATATTTCAGTCTTTAAGTTTTCGTTTTTAATTCTTTAAGCTGTCACTTTTCCTTTTTTCTTGTTAACCTTGTACAACTCAGTAGTTTGTTTCAGGGTTTAGTAAACTGGAAAACTCAAGAGAATGTTACAGAAGGGCATTTTGGGGAAAGCAAATTTCAAGTAGTCATACTGCACTTTAAAGACCTACCAATCATGCACACTCCAAAAAAAAATTTGCCTTTGACTTGGCCACCCATTGGGGCTGGCATGACTGAGCCACAGGGTGTGATGGTTTGGGAG